>JAQFVV010000347.1:600000-850783 GCA_028023455.1 Epiperipatus broadwayi | reverse complement strand
TTCTATCTCAATTAATAATTAATAACTAAAATATTCAGCATTAAAATTAAAATATTTCACTAGCTCAAATTTAAAATACAAATAAGGTTCAGTTTTTAAAAAATAAATTAAATAAATATTTAATATTTTCATGAGACTTGAAGTGAAAATACAGTTGACAAGATAGATTACATTGAGCCAATATCCCACAGGATACTACCTCAATGGCATAAGAACACTATCTCCCTTTTATTACTATTTCAAATAACAAACTCATAGTATTCTTACGACTTTAATAACTTCTACTCACTAAGATTAAACTAATAATTAAGTCTTAATCTTCTGTTTGTAATAATCTAGCTCAATAAAATAATCTCAGGTTCATAAAGTTTATTCTAAGTTAATTTAAAAATATGGTAGTAAAATATGAGAAGGGATTTTATGTCATAATCTACTACACTTAAACTAATAATAATAAATAACAGTAATAATATTCTTCATTGTTTAACTAATTCTGGATATCTTTTCTTTTCGTTATATTTTATTACCATAATAAAATAATAAAATAATTTTATATGATCTTATATCTTCAGGTAATGATATAATAAATACGTGGTAGCATTTTAATAATCTGACAAACAAAATATGTGTGGCAACTGATAGCATATAATTTAATATAATATTGTGATAACTGATTTATGACCAATAAAATAATGTAAGATTATGATTATTTAATTATAATGAATACCAATAAAATATTTAAAATTCTTAAAATAATTCTCTATTTATCTTATGTGCAAAATTATATATTTGTTTCAATTATTATGCATATATCGTAATTTCATGCAGCGATGTGGAGAAATAAATAACTTGGACACAAAATTTTTGAAATAACAAAATTTAACAAAGTTTATTACTAACAACAAATAAATAAACAATTTATTTACACTATTTACAGTGGATATCCTTAATTTTTTTACTTTACAGTTTGATCTACCAGGTTATAAAAAAAATAATTTATATTTCAGTTATATCTTTATTTAGATTTAGGACAAAATTAAAAAAAATGTTACTATTTGGTTTCTCATTATGGTTAACTTATTACAAATATATTTATCTACTTTATTAGCAACAGCATTTTATCCTTAATATTATTAAACTATCTTATTTTAAAAATTCATACTTAGAAAAACATTCTATAGAAAACAAAATTTTATAATGAGTATGGATTTCTCAAAATATTAAAAAAATTTCATCTTGCAAAGTCAAAGATGTTACACAAAATATTATCCAAAATTCAGTACTAGATTTTAGTATTTATCACACAATGTTTACTAATCATAATATTCTTATTTAAGCCTTACTTTAGTATGATATAAGTATAATCATCAATATATTTATGTTAATCAATAAACAAAAAATATACGATGAATATTGTTTACATAATTTACTTTGTACTATTGTATTTTAAAATATGCAATACTTATTTTTCTCTTAAAAAAATAATACTAAAGCATTTAAAATTATTATCACTTTAAAGAAAATATCTTTGTTTAGATACTTTATTTTAAAAAGGTTTATATTTCATTTCCGAAATAAAATTCAAAATATATTCTATGATTCTTTTCTTTCCTTAGGATACTTTGGATCTTCAATTTTAAGTTATAACGTCCTATTCCTTCTAAGCAAATAAACCAATCTTATACAAAACGATAGCATAACCTAAGTTCTAAATTATTTATCATTTCTCTTAAACATATCTTACTGAATGATGCAGTTACATGAAATAAAGTTAGTGAAAACAGATGCATAGGATTAAGAAAGAAAGCTAGAGTATTACTCTTAACATATCTCAAAATCATGGGACAGTGCGAAGAGGTATGAGATTTACCTGCCTAATATCCTCTAGTACAGGGACGATGTTAAAGCTATTTCTTCAGCTTTATTAGAACATTAAATATTTAAAGAAATATAAACACTGTCCAAATAAAATGTGTATCAGTCATAGGGCTTTGTTAACTATGCTGATATTCACATAAAGACTAAATATTATTTCCATTCCTTATAACATTCTATTTCTTAAAACATCATCTTGGTTTCCTGTTCACTAAGTACTTCCAAGCCACTATCTCAACATTATTTCTCAAGATTTTCCACATCTTACATCGATAAATAACTATCTGCATTTACAAAACAATAAATAAAATTCATTAATAGTTTAAAACAATTTCACTGTTCCATAAGAAAAGTTTGCTTACTTCATTATTCTATATGTTTAATCATATACAATCTACTTAGACAATATTTGAATATCCAATAACATGAAAATTTTAAAAGAATCACATAATTATTTGTTATGTTGGATTATATCACTAATAAAAAAAAACCAAAATAATCGTCGTATGCATATTTTCAAATCAATCCCATCTCATAATGTTTTTTAAAATGTTGTATGAAATGTGGTACATATAAGTAAAAAAACTTTTACACTTCATTCTTCCAATTTATGGATGATCTAAACAAAACAAAAAAAAATATACATTATAAATTATCAATAGTTATTATTATTACCAATAACCTTTATCTAGTCATCGTGTTCAGTAGGCTTCCTTTATCCACTTGAGCATTGCAGATATAAAAAAAATTCACACACATACACTTTATATTAAAATATTTTTAGCTAAATTATTAGATTGTTATATTATAAAATTTTAATATTAATAAATTAATGTTTTTATGTTTTTCCGAATCTTATATAAAAATTTAGATTTAAACTAGGTTAACAAAATAAAATGAATCAAAACTATAGTTACATATTTTCTTGACGATAGTTCCTGATAAGTCCAAAATGTTTATTATTTTCTCTAGAGTTTTTAAAAATGTTCTCCTCCAAGCACGTTAAAGTTTAAAATAAAAATAATTATTAATCCATTTAGTAAAATTTATAGAAAATAATCCTTGGTTTTAGTATTTAGGATGATAATTATTAAATCATAATATTAATTAATCCCGTGAAGCTTCTTAATCTTCTCTACCAATATTCTCTGCATATCCGATGCATCAATCCATCTAATTTAACTTTAAAAATATTCGATAAACTTTTAAGTACTATTTGTATTTCCATGGATCCATCTTTTATTCAACTATGTGTTCACTTTTTTATATAGGTTTCCTTCTTGATACATTTAAACTTTCGTTTGGTATTTTTATAAATCTCTTTTAAAATAAAAAAACTTCCAGTACTTTTAAACAAATCTTTTCTAAATACATTTTAAATAATTCTAAGACCGGATATTTTAATATCAAAAACGCTTCTGTAATATATTCTCCTGGGTTCTTTCTTTAATTCTTGAAAATATTTTTTAAAAAATGTTACCTTCAGAAAGTATATAACATTTTACTCCTTTGAATATAATATTCTATAAAATGATTCATGAGATATAATTGTCTTATTACTATTTAAAAATAAATCTTGGATAGGCTTATAAATAATATGTTTCAATACATTTTTTTTTAGACTCCGTATAATGTCTGAGCTGTGGTTTTTTATGCACCAAAACAGTTCTCCGGTGAAATATTAATAAAGCTGTATCAATAAATATTCCAAACATTTTTACAGTATTACAATTTCTATCCATTTTATTCCACAGTATATCCATTTTTTATTGCGAAGTTTAGGTTAAATTTTTTAGATAAAATACGACTGGTAAGTACTTTAAAAATTAGAAAATCATTTCCACGAAGTTTCTAAATTATTATATTTTAACACCCTCTTTTGCAAAAATACTTTTAAAGATTATCAATTAGTTTTTGCAAATAAAATGATAAGAAAGTACTAAAAAAAAAATTGATTAAAATAAAAATTTAAAAAAAAATACTATCTCTTTGAGAGCTGCTAATATACCTTTCTTTGGTTTCAATACATTATTAATCTCCCCCTATACCCCCATGCAATTCATATTTATAGTCTGTAAGAATACCTGATTTGATTGGTTGATTCTTACTTTAACTTGAGAACAAATTTACATATTTTCAGTTTATAGCAGAATTGAATTTCAAAATTAGAAATTATGATGTAATGAACTTAAAATATTATTTAAAATATTACTTTTAAATCAATTATTATTTTATTAAAATTATTTAAACATTTAAAATAACTTTTAAAACAACTTTAATAACCTATTCCATTTATCTATTTCTATTTAAACAAAATATTTAATTTTTATTATATCTGTATTTGTCTTTATTACATTACTTAAAACATTACATACGATAGTTAACTTAATATTTATTATTATTTTATGCTAGGCGACAATTCCATCCAATTCTATAATATAACTTTTAAAATATTTTAAACTTTGTTATTAATTCAAACAAGCATGTGTGTGAAAGTATTAGTATACAAGTCACATGATTAATAACTTTGACAGACGATTTTTAATCTATTTCTCTGCCTAGATTTATATAATTGATACACTTATTATATTATATAAAATAATTATAAAATTTGAAAGAATAATTTTAAAAATATAGAACTAGATATAATTTTCACCATCATAAAGTTTATTTTTAAAATATACTATATTAATTTTGACTATTTAAATATGATTACAAATTTAAATATAGCATTTATTAAATTATACGTTTTAAACTATTAAAATCGAATTTTTAAATATACTTTTAATATTTATAGCTGTGTTATCTATTATGGCCAGCTTTTACAACCATATGCAACAATATTTAAAGTTTTATATAACTATTTTTTAAATGATTCTCCATAATATTATACATTACGTATTTTCTTTAGCTTCAAATTATACTTTATAACATAATTGACAAACTATAATTAATAAATCAAAAGAACATATTCTAAAATTTAAAATTTTTAGTAATTGACTGTTATGAACTATTACCGACCTATAGAAAAAGGCACATAACCTCCTCCTTCGAATAAAAATTTTAAATTAAACATCTATCTTATCATTTCTCTATTCATTGACATTTAATATCTTTATCATTTGCTATAACCAAATTCTATCCTATACTACTGAAACACAAAAGAATATACTGCTTTTAATACAAACTTATAAAATATTTGGACATTATACTCAGAATCTCAACTAGAAATACTAAAAAAAATGTTCTCCCCATCTTTATCCTTTTGAATAATTAATTAGGTTATGACATTTTAAAGTTTTATATTTGTTCTGTAAAAAAAATAAGGCTATAATATATTTTTTTTAAATATACGTCATATCTAGAAATTATTTGTCTTAATCATTAGGTATTTTCTTTTCTAAATCTAAACTTTAATTTTCTCTTAAACTTATTTCTTTAAGTTTCACCTTAGGTTTTCCTGTATTCTTTTCTCTATCAAAATTTTCCCTAAGAAAATTTATCTTAAAACTCTTTTGCTGGCTACACTTAAGTTTTATTTTTGCTTTTCCTGTATTCTTCTCCTTATTAATGTTATCTCTAAGCAACTCAATATTATTCATCTTTTCTTTTACAACTTTAAGTTTAACCTTGGCCTTTTCGATCTCTTTTTCTACATCAATAATCTTTCTACCTATATTTAAATTAAAAACCTTTTCATTTATTCCTTTAAATTTTACTTTCGCTTTCCCTATATCTCTTATGTAATCAATAGCTTCACTAAGATAACTTATCTTACTCTTTTCACTATTTAATCCTTTAAATTTCACTTTAATCTTTTTCAGATTTTTATTGTGATTAAGTATATTTTTGAGAAAAATTATTTTAATTTTCTCCTTACTTCTACATTTTAGTTTTATTTTGGCTTTGCTTATGTCTCTTTTCTGATCAATTTTAAACCTTATAAAATTTATATTAGGCATTGAATCTTTAATTTTTGTAAATAAGATTTCTTTGTAAATATTAAATTTTGGACAAATACTTTCATATTTAATACTAGACTTCTGAGCTATACCTCATGTCTTATTCTTAAATTTATTACTAGTATTGTCAGTGATCTTTAGTAATTCATTATCTAATAACTCAAGACATTTTTCATCTAATGAATTTACTTTTATTTCTAAAGACCTATCAACTCCTTTATCTTCATCACTTGATTCAAAAAATTCTTTGGATTCTTCTACTATTTTAACATGTAATTTATCGTTTTCATGTATTACTTCCACAAACTCTTCATTCTTACTACTCTGACTTTGACAAATCAAGTACTCTCCTTCTGATTTATCAGGAACATTCACTACTATTTCTTTATCAGAACTTTAAAATTTTGAACTTATCTCTAATAGTTCCTGTGATAACTCACGTGATCTTTTAACTTTTTCAGCCATATTCTTTTTATATACCTCTAACTTCTGATTATATCCCCTTACCTCTAATATCATTTTCTTCCTTTCTTTGATTTGCTCTTGTGAATCTACTTTCATTGCTCTTATTTTCTTTATCATAGTTCGAAAATCTAACTTCATCTCCACACCACTATAATCTTTCTTTTGTTCCTCCACTTTCTCATTTTTATTTTTATTAATCATTTCTTTGGGTTCTTTATACTCTTCTATCTTTTCATTAACTAATTTAAAATCCTTACTACAAATTGCAATAAATTCTTTTGACTCGTTTGGTACTTCATTAACTAATTCATTATTCTCTTCGATTAATTCAGCTAATTCTACATTTCTCAAATCTTTGCCATCTGCTAAATCCATCAATAGTTTAGGTTCAGTTTCTATAAGTTTCAACTCAATATTTTGGGATTTATTATTCTCTTCTAATTTATTTTTCAAATTATCATCTACTACTTTAATATCTTGACTAACTATGTCAACAGATGACCTTTCATCTTCAACACTTTTATTAACTACTTCAGCAGTTTTACAAGGTTTTTCCTTATAAGCCCCACTACTTTCTTCTTTTTTAAAAATTCTATTATTTTCATTCAGAAAATCTATTCTACAAGATTTAATATAATCTAAACTAGAGTCTAATTTTATACTATATTTATTTATATTTCCAATAGGAGATTTAGTATCTTCTTTAAGAGAATCAATTTGAGCATTTGAATTTATACAATATTTATTCACATTTTCTCCAAGAGAATCTATTTGAGCATTAGCTTTATTTATCTTTTCTCTATTTCTATTCATAATTTCATTAAGAGCATTAGACTTCATCTCTCTATCTTTTCTAAAAGAATCAATTTTAGCATCTAACTTGATACTATTTTTTTTTCATATTTTCATTAAGAGCTTTTGTATCCTCTCTATTTTTAATCATATTTTCATTAAGAATATTACATTTTATAATACTATCTTCTCTATTTTTATTCATATTTTCATTCATCTCCTTCATCATCAATAACATTTGAGATATTTGGGAGTTCTCTACCTCCTTTTTAGGCACTATTATCTTTTCTTCCACTGTTTTAATTTCCATAACCTCTTCTTTTATCTTACTATCTATAATTTGGACACTATCTACAACTGTTTCCATTTCAATTAAGTTTTCTATTTCTCATTCCTCCTCACAACTTTCATCGACAATAAACTCAGATATTTCAATCTCTAAATTATTACCTTGATTATTCATTTTTTTGCAAATATGCTTTTTCTCAAAATTCAATATTTAAACAATATATTACTATTAATTTTTCATAAAAATAGTTCCTTACCAGTTTCTTTTATCTCCATCTAACCATCACCCACAAAAAACTATAGATAATACTTTTTTTTTATATCCTTATACAAACTAACTCTAATTAATTACAGTAACAATAACGATTAAAATTATGTGTCACAATATTATTTTCCCACATGCATGATTCACAGATATTTTGCACATAATAAAATATTTTCAAAATATATCATTTATATTTCAATAATTGACATGGTCATAATATGTAATAAAATAATCATAAGCCACATATGCATATTTTAAAATTTTATTTGCTAATTGTTTTACAACAATATAGTACTATTTTTAAGCAATCAAATCATCTACCACATAAAATTGCAATATTTTAATAATAAACACTTAATTCACAATAATAATCAAATCCTAAATAATTATTGCTATAATAAATATTAAATTATCTATCTTCTGTGAGATATACTATCAATAATCTCTAAAGTTACATGAACAAATTCAAATACTAACTATTGTATTATATATTTTTAACTACTTTCCTAATATATCTTGTAGCCTAAATGTTTGGGTACCACAATCTGACCGATTGATTGTAGTCCCAACTACATATCATGCAGTCAGGTTGGAAGAGCAAAATCTAACCGAGACTTCCCCATGTCATGTAAGCCCATTATACTCTCCCATTTTAAACACTCAGGCCCAACACATTGCAGGTGCTGTAATCTAACCTGACCTATGTGTAGCTCCACTACACATCATGCCAAACACATTGGGGGCCAAAATCTAACCTGTAATCTCATGCATCCTCACTTCAGAATAGTATATGATATAAAATAAAATGGGTTCTATCTCAATTAATAATTAATAACTAAAATATTCAGCATTAAAATTAAAATATTTCACTAGCTCAAATTTAAAATACAAATAAGGTTCAGTTTTTTAAAAAATAAATTAAATAAATATTTAATATTTTCATGAGACTTGAAGTGAAAATACAGGTGACAAGATAGATTACATTGAGCCAATATCCCACAGGATACTACCTCAATGGCATAAGAACACTATCCCCCCTTTTATTACTATTTCAAATAACAAACTCATAGTATTCTTACGACTTTAATGACTTCTACTCACTAAGATTAAACTAATAATTAAGTCTTAATCTTCTATTTGTAATAATCTAGCTCAATAAAATAATCTCAGGTTCATAAAGTTTATTCTAAGTTAATTTAAAAATATGGTAGTAAAATATGAGAAGGGATTTTATGTCATAATCTACTACACTTAAACTAATAATAATAAATAACAGTAATAATATTCTTCATTGTTTAACTAATTCTGGATATCTTTTCTTTTCGTTATATTTTATTACCATAATAAAATAATAAAATAATTTTATATGATCTTATATCTTCATGTAATGATATAATAAATACGTGGTAGCATTTTAATAATCTGACAAACAAAATATGTGTGGCAACTGATAGCATATAATTTAATATAATATTGTGATAACTGATTTATGACCAATAAAATAATGTAAGATTATGATTATTTAATTATAATGAATACCAATAAAATATTTAAAATTCTTAAAATAATTCTCTATTTATCTTTTGTGCAAAATTATATATTTGTTTCAATTATTATGCATATATCGTAATTTCATGCAGCGATGTGGAGAAATAAATAACTTGGACACAAAAGTTTTGAAATAACAAAATTTAACAAAGTTTATTACTAACAACAAATAAATAAACAATTTATTTACACTATTTACAGTGGATATCCTTAATTTTTTTACTTTACAGTTTGATCTACCAGGTTATAAAAAAAATAATTTATATTTCAATTATATCTTTATTTAGATTTAGGACAAAATTAAAAAAAAATGTTACTATTTGGTTTCTCATTATGGTTAACTTATTACAAATATATTTATC
Organism: Epiperipatus broadwayi; assembly: GCA_028023455.1. NCBI lineage: Eukaryota > Metazoa > Onychophora > Udeonychophora > Euonychophora > Peripatidae > Epiperipatus > Epiperipatus broadwayi. The sequence goes on along the minus strand of JAQFVV010000347.1, from coordinate 841,226 downwards.
TACTTTATTAGCAACAGCATTTTATCCTTAATATTATTAAACTATCTTATTTTAAAAATTCATACTTAGAAAAACATTCTATAGAAAACAAAATTTTATAATGAGTATGGATTTCTCAAAATATTAAAAAAATTTCATCTTGCAAAGTCAAAGATGTTACACAAAATATTATCCAAAATTCAGTACTAGATTTTAGTATTTATCACACAATGTTTACTAATCATAATATTCTTATTTAAGCCTTACTTTAGTATGATATAAGTGTAATCATCAATATATTTCTGTTAATCAATAAACAAAAAATATACTATGCATATTGTTTACATAATTTACTTTGTACTATTGTATTTTAAAATATGCAATACTTATTTTTCTCTTAAAAAAATAATACTAAAGCATTTAAAATTATTATCACTTTAAAGAAAATATCTTTGTTTAGATACTTTATTTTAAAAAGGTTTATATTTCATTTCCGAAATAAAATTCAAAATATATTCTATGATTCTTTTCTTTCCTTAGGATACTTTGGATCTTCAATTTTAAGTTATAACGTCCTATTCCTTCTAAGCAAATAAACCAATCTTATACAAAACGATAGCATAACCTAAGTTCTAAATTATTTATCATTTCTCTTAAACATATCTTACTGAATGATGCAGTTACATGAAATAAAGATAGTGAAAACAGATGCATAGGATTAAGGAAGAAAGCTAGAGTATTACTCTTAACATATCTCAAAATCATGGCACAGTGCGAAGAGGTATGACATTTACCTGCCTAATATCCTCTAGTACAGGGACGATGTTAAAGCTATTTCTTCAGCTTTATTAGAACATCAAATATTTAAAGAAATATAAACACTGTCCAAATAAAATGCGTATCAGTCATAGGGCTTTGTTAACTATGCTGATATTCACATAAAGACTAAATATTATTTCCATTCCTTATAACATCCTATTTCTTAAAACATCATCTTGGTTTCCTGTTCACTAAGTACTTCCAAGCCACTATCTCAACATTATTTCTCAAGATTTTCCACATCTTACATCGATAAATAACTATCTGCATTTACAAAACAATAAATAAAATTCATTAATAGTTTAAAACAATTTCACTGTTCCATAAGAAAAGTTTGCTTACTTCATTATTCTATATGTTTAATCATATACAATCTACTTAGACAATATTTGAATATCCAATAACATGAAAATTTTAAAAGAATCACATAATTATTTGTTATGTTGGATTATATCACTAATAAAAAAAAATAATCGTTGTCATATTTTCAAATCAATCTCATCTCATAATGTTTTTTAAAATGTGGTAGAAAAGCGGTACATATAAGTAAAAAAACTTTTACACTTCATTCTTCCAATTTATGGATGATCTAAAGAAAACAAAAAAATATACATTATAAATTATCAATAGTTATTATTATTACCAATAACCTTTATCTAGTCATCGTGTTCAGTAGGCTTCCTTTATCCACTTGAGCATTGCAGATATAAAAAAAATTCACACACATACACTTTATATTAAAATATTTTTAGCTAAATTATTAGATTGTTATATTATAAAATTTTAATATTAATAAATTAATGTTTTTATGTTTTTCCTAATCTTATATAAAAATTTAGATTTAAACTAGGTTAACAAAATAAAAGGAATCAAAACTATAGTTACATATTTTCTTGACGATAGTTCCTGATAAGTCCAAAATGTTTATTATTTTCTCTAGAGTTTTTAAAATGTTCTCCTCCAAGCGCGTTAAAGTTTAAAATAAAAATAATTATTAATCCATTTAGTAAAATTTATAAAAAATAATCCTTGGTTTTAGTATTTAGGATGATAATTATTAAATCATAATATTAATTAATCCCATGAAGCTTTTTAATCTTCTCTACCAATATTCTCTGTGTATCCGATGCATCAATCCATCTAATTTAACATTAAAAATATTCGATAAACTTTTAAGTACTATTTGTATTTCCATGGATCCATCTTTTATTCAACTATGTGTTCACTTTTTTATATATGTTTCCTTCTTGATACATTTAAACTTTCATTTGGTATTTTTATAAATCTCTTTTAAAATAAAAAAACTTCAAGTACTTTTAAACAAATCTTTTCTAAATACATTTTAAATAATTCTAAGACCGGATATTTTAATATCAAAAACGCTTCTGTAACATATTCTCCTGGGTTCTTTCTTTAATTCTTGAAAATATTTTTTAAAAAATGTTACCTTCAGAAAGTATATAACATTTTACTCCTTTGAATATAATATTCTATAAAATGATTCATGAGATATAATTGTCTTATTACTATTTAAAAATAAATCTTGGATAGGCTTATAAATAATACGTTTCAATACATTTTTTTTTTTTTAGACTCCGTATAATGTCTGAGCTGTGGTTTTTTATGCACCAAAACAGTTCTCCGGTGAAATATTAATAAAGCTGTATCAATAAATATTCCAAACATTTTTACAGTATTACAATTTCTATCCATTTTATTCCACAGTATATCCATTTTTTATTGCGAAGTTTAGGTTAAATTTTTTAGATAAAATACGACTGGTAAGTACTTTAAAAATTAGAAAATCATTTCCATGAAGTTTCTAAATTATTATATTTTAACACCCTCTTTTGCAAAAATACTTTTAAAAATTATCAATTAGTTTTTGCAAATAAAACAATAAGAAAGTACTAAAAAAAAAAATTGACTAAAAAAAAAAAAAAAAAAATACTATCTCTCTGAGAGCTGCTAATATACCTTTCTTTGGTTTCAATACATTATTAATCTCCCCCTTTATCCTCGTGCAATTCATATTTATAGTCTGTAAGAATACCTCATTTGATTGGTTGATTCTTACTTTAACTTGAGGACATATTTACATATTTTCAGTTTATAGCAGAATTGAATTTTAAAATTAGAAATTATGACGTAATGAACTTAAAATATTATTTAAAATATTACTTTTAAATCAATTATTATTTTATTAAAATTATTTAAACATTTAAAATAACTTTTAAAATAACTTTAATAACCTATTCCATTTATCTATTTTTATTTTAAAAAAATATTTAATTTTTATTATATCTGTATTCATCTTTATTACATTACTTAAAACATTACATACGATAGTTAACTTAATATTTATTATTATTTTATCCTAGGTGACAATTCCATCCAATTCTATAATATAACTTTTAAAATATTTTAAACTTTGTTATTAATTCAAACAAGCATGTGTGTGAAAGTATTAGTATACAAGTCACATGATTAATAACTTTGACAGACGATTTTTAATCTATTTCTCTGCCTAGATTTATATAATTGATACACTTATTATATTTTATAAAATAATTATAAAATTTGGAAGAATGATTTTAAAAATATAGAACTAGATATAATTTTCACCATCATAAAGTTTATTTTTAAAATATACTATATTAATTTTGACTATTTAAATATGATTACAAATTTAAATATAGCATTTATTAAATTATCCATTTTAAACTATTAAAATCGAATTTTTAAATATACTTTTAATATTTATAGCTGTGTTATTTATTATGGCCAGCTTTTACAACCATATGCAACAATATTTAAAGTTTTATATAACTATTTTTTAAATGATTCTCCATAATTTTATACATTACGTATTTTCTTTAGCTTCAAATTATACTTTATAACATAATTGACAAACTATAATTAATAAATCAAAAGAACATATTCTAAAATTTAAAATTTTTAGTAACTGACTGTTATGAACTATTACTGACCTATAGAAAAGGGCACAATATATTGTAAAGAAATAATTTTCATATTCCTTTGAAATGACATTTTAAATTGAGATATATAATATATAATGATTATTTTAAATCATTTATTGTATAACCATTCAAATATGCCCATTTCTCAAATGTACTGCACTCTGTGTGCATATTTATGTGTCAATGCATGTTGGTTAGGCCTATTTAGGTAAAAAATGATGCCATTTATTATTTTGAGAAAATTGAATTTCTGTTAATAAATTAATATAATGCACACCTGTGCTGATATATATATATATATATATATATATATATATATATATATATATATATATATATATATATATATATATATATATATATATGCGTTTTGAGTAAACCTATTGGATCATATAAGTAAACCTTAGTATTTTATATCATTTAAAAGTGACAATTAAAAATATTTATATATAAAAAGTTAAATATGTTCAGAAATTTAATGCACATACATGTATGTGTGATTATATCTGTCAATTATATTGCAAATACCTGTGCTTGTTAAGTATAACACATATGTAAAATTTTATCATTTTTTTTAATAATTATTTTATGTTTAATTGAAATGTTTTCATCGTACTTTATAAAATGCACATCTGTGTGCAGATATATGTATGCGTTTATAGATACCTATTAAGAAGTAATGTAATTAATGTAATAACTTGAATTTTGTAGTAATCTTGTAAATTACAGTGTTATGAATTTTATTATTGTGTATTATTCAAAATCAGAAGCTTTATCTGATAAGTCCTTAAATATCATTTATTTTTTTGTTAATAATAAACTTGTATTTTAATTATTAAAATTGTATTGCATCATCTCTTTGTCACATACAATAATAGAGCTTGTGTTCTCTGAGCTAGATTCATGCATGGGATGAATATCTAAATGGGGATGTATATTTAGTATTTTTGGGCATCCAGAGATGGTCAATCATCATCCTGGTTGGCACAAAAGAGAATACTCTTTAAAGCCCATGCACTAATTTTCATTTTAGTTTAGTCTTATTAAAAATTTGTTTATAGTTGGCGGGTACATTAATGGTACTTAAGTGGCCAGAGAATTGATGATGATCAGCATGCTTTAAATATCCCAGAGTTATTGTTTAGATTTTCTGGTTATGTATTTGATGAATTTGCACTTAGTTTGTGCTTTTAAATTAATGGTTAAATAATTGCCCCAAGCTGGCAAAGGCTCAATCATTAGCTTGGTCTATAGAAGACCCATTTTCGATCCTGTTGATTTTATTCTGATTTATTGTATTATATTTTATTATGGATCATTCATGATGATAAATTATATTTTGACTTATAATGCTTACTTTGACTTATAATGCTGGTTGATGGTTAATTATGCTTTTAGTTGCTCTTCTGATCTTTCAATGATCTTACAGAAATTTTGATCTCAATATCTCCTTAAATATTTTGTACTTATGTTTAATATTTTAAATTATTATTTTAAATTTTGAATTGTCTGGGAGTGATGATGATATTCCATCATCCCAATTCAAACCATTTTTCATTTCTCCCATCCTGTTACAATATATAATATGTAATTTTATAGATCCTTGAAAATGACTACAGCAAAAAAATGGTTGAAATGTTGGGTGTTAAAGGTGTGATATATATATATATATATATATATATATATATATATATATATATATATATATATATATATATATATATATATATATATATATATATATATATATATATATATATATATATATATATATGGGTGACAAGAAAAAATAAAGTTTTTAAAAAGAAAAGAAGGAGAGTATATAAGGTAGGTTGGATTAAAAAACAATTATTGTTTATAAGACATGTATATATTTAAAAAAAAGGAGGTTGCCTATTGCAGTTGTTAAAAAATTTGATAACAACAGTGATAATAGGTTAAATATATATATACTTGATGTTTTAATGTTTTTTTAATAGCACAAATTTGATATAAATAGGCTGAAACAAGTTATTAGGCATTTTTATTGCTATCATTATAATTCTAAAAGCACAGCAGTTCATTCATATTGCTTTATGTTAAAATGCAATATACTATTGAAGCCATGTTGCCACAATTCATATGGAAAAGAGAAACAATTGCTGATTAAAGCACTTTTTCCATTGAAAGCCACAAGTTAATGATTGTTCTTAAAATATTTTTAATACTACAAATTACAAGAGTCAGCATGATGATTTTATTTAAAAGAAATTCATCTATATGGTGTGACTAGATGATCACAAACCACAAAAGATACAATGTCTGGAAATGCAGTTGGATCCAGAAATTAGTGCTGAAGATTGAAAAACCAGATCATGCAACACATCTATAATGCCATAAAGGAATAAATGGATATATTTGGATAAATGACTCAAGATCTACTGATATTATACCTCATAAAACATCACCAAATGCTGTTATATCTACTCTTTCTAACATCTTCAGTGAATAAGCAAAAATCATCATCAGAAAAACTAATGAAGATACAATAAAATATTAAAAAAGTACATGAAAAAACTGTAGTGATTGATTTAATATATTTAACATGGCAAGGTCTTTTCATTATAAATACTATAAAGTCTTATACTTAAACCATAGCTTAAACTTTAAATATCTTTTACTACTATAATATTTTTGTGCATGTGTTGATAGTTGCAATTATATAAGCAACAGTTTTATTTATTCATTATTAAGATTTGAAATATCAGGCACTCTTAAATCTGAAGCCTAATTGTAAATATAGGAGATTTGAACTCAGACTTTCAAGCCCCTTCACTATCCACACTATCTCATACTACTGATACACATAACCACTCACAAGCAAAAAAGATAAATAATTGCCAATATACATATTTTGTGCTAAACCAGCACTCATCACTTGGTCCAGGTTATTATCTCCCATATATATGTATATGTGAGGGGTCAGAGTGACTTGAGGTCAACATGGGCATGACAATAATGTTGGCATCAGCATGGGATTTGTGAATTTTATCATCAAGATTTTCAATGGTATGGATGGCCGAAGAGTTGGAGGTTGGAGTAGGTTGAAACCTGCCCATTAAAGTGTAAGGATTTGCTATCTTAATATAAACTGAACACTGATTATATATATATATGTATGGGAGATGATAATCTGAACCAACTGATGAGTGCTGGTTTAGCATGAAATATGTATATTGGTGATTATTTATCTCTTCTGCATGTGGGTGGTCATGTGTATCAGTAGTATGAGATAGTGTGGATAGTGAAGGGGCTTGAAAGTCTGACTTCAAATCCCTTATATTTGTTTATTATTAATAAATTGTTACTCTTTTTTATATTAACCAATCCATTTAGTTTGTTTTTGTAATTCTATTCAAATATATGCTCTTTACACCTATATACTATTTAATATCCACAACCCTGAGAAATTATGTACTCCACTAGGAGCATGCTGGGATGGCAGTAATACCTGATGATGATAATTCCTTAAAAACGTTTCCAAAACTAAACTTTCTTTTTAGGAAGTTTGAGATCTTTGAGTTTCTTTTTATAAAACTAAAAAAACAAATAAAATACTTTTGGGAGTAATTGTATTTATAAATTGTAAATCATCAACAACCCATTGGTTAATATTCATACTACACATCTTCAATATCTCATTATATATGTGGATATATTTTTGATAGTATTCATACTACACATCTTCAATATCTCATTATATATGTGGATATATTTTTGATAGTATATAGTTGCATATGGTTTCTGATTCAAGCCCATCTTCTTTTTATCTGTAGCAAAATGACCATTATATACTTTGATCCAAATAGGACTTGAACTCATGATTTTGAGATTACATTAAGTTTAATATAGACAATATACATATATTTAAATATTACATATTCAGCCTGTATTGTACCCATTCCTCTTTTGTATATATAAATGGATATATTAAAATCCTATATGTAAGGGGTCAAAATGACTTAAAAGTCAACATGGATATGACAATAATATTGGCATCAGCAAGGGCTTTGATCATTTCATTTCCAGATTTTAAATTATATGGATGCCTGAAAAGTTGGAACATGAAAAAAATTGAAGCCTGTCCATTAAAGTTTGAAGATTTGCTATCTTAATATAAAATGAGCACTGATTGTATATGTGTGAGAAGATAGTAATCTGGTCCAAGTGATGAATGCTGGTTCAGCATGAAATACATATATTAGACATCATTTATCACTAATATATATGTATATTGATTGTTTAAGATAGAATGGATAGCTGTCAGAGGCATGGAAGTCTGAGTTCAAGTCTTATCTTGTTAAATTAAATTTAGTATAGCAAAATACCTGTATTTAAATATTACATATTCATCCTGTATTCTGCTTATTCCTCTTCTGTATATTTAAATGAATGTATTAAGGTTCTATATGTGAGGAGTCAGAGTGATTTAAAGTCAACATGGATACAACAATGATATTTCCATTAACAATGTCTTAAATTTTATTCTCAGATTTTCAATGATATGAATGACTGAAGAGTAGGCAGGTGAAGCAGATTGAAGCTTATCCATTAAAGTTTGAAGATTTTTCTTCTTAATATTAACTAAGCACTGATTGTATATATATCTATGGAAGATGGTGTTCTGGACCAATTAATAAGTTCTAGTTTAGCACAAAATACATAATTGTAGATCATTTATCTTTTTCACATATACATGGACATGTGAACCAGTTGTATAAAATAGAGTGGATATCTGTGCAAATTTTGAGTTCAAATCCCTTCTAATTATATATATATATATATATATTGTACCGGGTTCAAATATGTGTCTATCGAATCCCCAACCTCTTACGCAGAGAAGAACATATTTGGAGAATATGTATCCCAAATGATAGCTATAAAATATATAACTAGTGTTACATTTCTAAGACATAGCTTCTTCTTGGCTGTTGAGTTCAACACCACATTCAAAGCACTTTTTTTTGTTTGTGTATAAACACGGGTGCCAGATAATTATCCAAGAATAAATAAATATCACACTTTGAGCAATGGCCACTAACTCAATGCCTAACATCCATGACTAGCTCAGTTGTTTGTAATCACTTAATAGATTATACATAATTAGTGGTGAAAAGAATTGATAAAGATTTGTAAAAGAATTGATAAAAGAATTGGTAGAAGGAATTGATAAAAGAATTGACCGACAAATAAAGTTTAATTTTAAAGACAATTTATTAACTAACATTAATTTACTAAATTTAAACATCTTTATAATTTTTTAACTAATATAACACATGCACATTTTAAATTAACATTTCTAAACAAGTTTAAATATTCTTGTAGATTTTAATAATAGAACACTGGTATTTATCTAATTTAACTAATAACACTGATATAATGATCACGCACATATTAACTCATACACTCACATATATAATAATAAAGTATTACATAGCATTTGATATTAAACACACATGTCAATAGTCCATTTTATGTATGATTATATAGTTTAAATTACTCGTCTCTGTAGAATTTACGAATTACAGCGGTGGCTACTATATATAAATGAGAACAATAAAATGTTTGACCTAGGATTTTTGGAACATGGATATTGCTTGTTGTTGGCTGCTTCTGATGAAGTATATCTAACTGGTTAGATTTGACATTTCTTGAAGAGATTTGATGGCAATCCATTAATTTTATTCCTGGAGACAGTTGAACATTTGTGGAGGATTTTTGAGCTGTTATGGAGATATTATGTCACAGGCAGGTTTTGATGATCTTGTTGGACCAAAGGGCTGAAGTAAAGTGTATATTCCCAAAAGCTACTCAACACTGCATTTCTGTTTCTGGATACATAATATAAACTGTACTGTTATCTGAACTGAAACAAGGCTGTCACTGGAAATTAGGTTGAACTGACCGTTGATAAAAATCTGGCTATTTATATATGCAAAGGGTTTTTGTTTTAATATCCTCTGGCAATGTGTGTTGTCAAAATTCCTAATCCTTTGACAATGTGTTTTTGAAGATTGTTTAATTAGTAGTAGCTTTCATAAATGTGTTGTTTTTATATCTTTAATTAGTAGCCCACCACTGGTGTGATTTTTAAAAATTGTTATTTAACTTAATAGCCATCGCTGTGTTTTCTAAATATAATTTCTAACTTTTATATATTTTTAATATTATTCTAACACACATACATTTATTTACACTCGCACGCACATATATAATTTATTATAATAAGCTCGAATGAAAAGAGATTTATATTTTTTAAACTTTAAATTATTTATTTTTACGAATACTAATTAAGGAAAACCTTACTTTCTTTTATAAAACTTTTAGTTTGACTTTTCTAACGAAATACCCCTCTCCTTTTCTGATTAATTAATGGTAACTTTTATTTCAAAACTTTCACGAAAGATTTTTATTTTAAAACTCTGATTTTTTAATTTTACTTTTGACAGCAAACTGATTTTGTTTACTAAAGAAACCTTTTAGATTTTTATAAGTTATTTATTATTTTTATATATATATATATTTAAAATAAAATTAATATGTGCCAATTTCAATATTGTTACAATATATATATATATATATATATATTATATATATATATATATATATATATATATATATATATAAACTATTTCTGAATATAAGCTGTGCTCTAGTGTTGTCCATGATTTCAGAGCTTTAAACCACTCATTCTGTAACTGCTATTTTTAACATTATTTTGCTAAATATTCTGATAAAAAATTGTACTGAATAATGTTGCCACCTTAAGAATATTTTTACAACTAATAAATCCATAATATTTAAATTTAGCACTAGAACAATGGAATAAAGTCTGCCTTCCAAGGCAATGATTGGTTTTTTCTTGTTCTTGCCACAAGAGAGTGTCTATCAATGATTTTGACAGTTCTATTTGTTTTTTCATTTTCAAAGTAAAAATGTATGTTTTATAATTTTTTGTTACACATTTATTATTTTTTTCACAAAATATTTGTGAAATATTAATTTAGAAAAACAATTCAGATTTTAGTAGAAAATATTTACTTTTACATAAAGGAAAAATTACAAATAAATAAATAATATATGGCTGCAATTTATAATTGGAGGACAAACATACATTTTATTTTTACCATTATAGATTATTTTTGTGAGGTATAAATAGAAATTTATTTTTTAAAATATGTTAATTTACTTAAATAATCTAACAAATTATTAATTTGCATTTTTAAAACTAATTAAAACAAAGTTAGTATTTAAAGATAAATATATTTTTATTGCCAATTCTGTAATTGACTAATCAAAAGTTCATAACTTTATGTCAATCTATCAATAGAGGTTTTGAACACAGAAAGGGTTAAACAAAAGCAGACTTCCTCCAACTGCTAAGAATGATTATGATCATGCATCAACAAATACACAAAGAAAAGAATACTTCCTCCCAAGTTATTTTGTGATATTTTAAAAAGCAATATTTAATGGAAAAAAATCATTTAGTCTCTTTCTAGATGTATGTTTTTATAAATCAAACCTAATGTTATCAACAGCTTGTCAATTGATACTCAAACATTGCTTTGTTAAGCTACTGATGTTATCTTGTTTGATTTTCAATAACATGTCCAGAATGAAGTTGGTTGATCATTTTTTATCAAATGTTATCTATTGAAACATTAAAAAATTTCTAAAAAGACATTAAATAAATAACATTAACATTAATACATATTCATGTAATATTTAATTAATTAATTATATATTTAAATATTTACTTAAAAAGCAAAGTTAGTTAAAATAGATTTGCTTAACAGCTCTGACTTCTTTAATAATATTAAGCCATTATACAAGGTTTAAGTTAAATTGCTGCTAAATTTGTATTCTAGCTTTAGGATCATGTTGAAATGTGTGAGCATACTTAATAGAGATTGGTGGCTCGAATCTCAGCTGAATTCTTGAGTTGCTAATAAAATCAGATTTGATTGATATTGATATATGTCTAACAAAAAAATTATTTAATTTTTTTAATCAAACATTGCTTCTTGAAACATTAGAAAATTTCTATAAAGGATGTCGGTAAATAATGTTAGTATTATTACATATTTATGTCCTATTTAATTAATTATTCACACACACACACACACATATATATATAAATGTGTACCCTGAGCAAAAATTTTTATGATCTCACACAAACCTAAAAATCTTATAGAATCTCATGCATCTGTCAATCAAACAAAATGAGTCTAACATTGTTGAAATTCCATGAACTTATATGGAAGACAACCTTAGATCATAATATGGGTTTATATATGTATATACAATGAGTAAAATTTCATTCTCAAAAGTTAATGCTATCTAATGTTGTCTTATATATACATTTTTGGAATTCAAGCAAAGTAAAAATCTTTTTTTTTGATTGACAGCTAAACATGAGTTTTAAAAAATTCTTATGCTGTTGCATGATATTCATAAAAATCATTATTTTTGCCATATTTTCATAATATTTTATGCTATATATTTTCAAATATTTTATATTATGAAGAGTTTAAATATTTACAAGATTATTAAAATGAATGTTTATTGATTTTGCCTTGGGAATATTAAATTAGGACAATTTCATTAAGACCTTAATTACATCTACAATGATTTCTCATAGTCAGTATTGTTTTAATTTGTTTTTCACATAATTTCTTTGAACTTCAAGCAAAGTGAGAATCATTTTGTTTCATTGACAGTTTTTTAAATAAGTTTCAATGAAATTTTTATTTTTCATTTATGTAAAAATCATAAAAATTTTTACTTTTAGCACATTTACATAATTAAACCACTGAAATATCACATGACCACTATTTCTTATCTTTACACAATCTGTTAAAATAATAGCAACTCTCTTCATGCAATAGTCCATTAGACTTAAAGATCTAGATGCAGTGCTCTCAGATACAAGAATCTTCATTGATTAAAGCCACAAGCAAAAAACTAGTCAAGCGGTATTTGATGAATAAGCAGTAGATAGGGTTTTGTTGCACAAATTTTTTAGAATTGATTGATTACTATAGCTTGCATTGAGTAACACAACTGTATGAAAAGAGTTGCCACATTTATATAATATTCTGTACCATATATTTTCTAATATTATATACATTATAAGGGATGGAAAATCCACCCTTTCTTTTGAAGTACCAATATAGTTTTAAAAAAATCTCTCTTAATTCAGTTTTTACTCAAGGATTTGTAAATAGGTTGTTATTGTTGTTAATTGTTTTTGTTATTTAATTCATTTTTATTTATTTATTGTAATATGTGCTTTGTTTTATGATGATGAGATTTTAATAGCAATGTATATATATAAATTATGTATGTATAAAAATAATTATCAACAGTAGCATTTAAATTGCTAATTATAATTAGATTGTACTTTTATTTTTTATTTATTGAAAATTATAAAAGATGTAATGATATTATTCTGGTTGTTTATTTATTTATTTGTTTTGTAGATTATAAAATAAATTTTTCAATGTAATATATATATATATATATATTTATTGACATTATTTTTTTTTGTTTTGTTATTTAAAAAAATATTTTAAAATCAACAGTGTTAAAGTTTTTAGATTACCACATGAGTTATAACAATAGGACAAAGATTACTATGGAAACCCAAAACAGAATCACCGTTATTATTAATAAAACAGAAGAAAGAAGTCATAGCTTTATTTGTCTATTCCACAAATTATTCTTTTGAATATTAATATAATAATTCCTGGACAAAGATAATATCAAAAATGTTTGGCTAAGTATATTTTATTATCCAGGAGTTTTTGAACCCTTTTGCCTGTCTTATTTCATTATTAACTCTTACAGTGGTCATTAATTTTATTGGCCAAGTGAGTTAAAACTCTAAACTTTTAATTGGTCAATTCACAAACTCAACCATAAAAATATATTCATCTTTTAATATTATATTCACTTTAGTTTCATTTGTAAAAAGTATATTAATAATTTGTCAGGTTACGAAAGTGAATGAAAGTTTTTTCAAAAATAATTTTTTATTTGTAATTATAAAAATATTCGATAGCAGTAAATCTAAAATGAACGTTACTCACCAATTTAAAAGTGGATTAGTGATTTCTTTCCCAATTTTATGTTGTGGAAAAGTAAATAATTTTTACTAAAATCTTAGCTATTTTTCTAAAATAATTTAATTTTTAGCATATTTTATCAAAATAATTTATAATATGTCAAAAAATACTTTTAAAATGGTATAAAAAATTCATTTATCACTTTTGAAATGAAACAAAAGAAATTGTAGCAGTAAAATTTATTGACAAGTGGTTTTTCTTTTCCTCTACAGTTAACAACCAATCAGTGACAAGAACGAACTTGCCCTTCTTTTGTTAGCCTTACAATGTCACATTTATTGATTTTTTACTTGTAAAATAATTCAAGAGAGGTCAGCATCTTATGGGACTTTTTCTAAGCTTTCAAACAAGCATATAAGCAGTACTGTAGCTCAAAAAGTGGCTGATTTTGAGTGACCTAAAGCCGTTGACGTCAATTAGCATATAGAGCTGGGAAAGGATTAAAGTTCAGTAAAATATGCAGCCTGAAATCAAACTTGTGTTTGAAAACAAACTTTAGAAAAATAGCTATCTATATATATATTTTTTCAACTTTAAATTTTTTTTTAGTGATCCTAAGTAATAGCCAAGTTTAATTATTTCTATAATTGAATATAAAGAAAATGACTGGAATCAATCGCTCCAACAATGGAAAAATCCATAAATTCATTAATAATATGTATACATATTTTAAAGTTATTTCGATATACTCTGGGATGGATAAAAGAAAAGAAAAATGCCTGAAATAATTAGTGGACTGGGAAATGGAGAGATATTAAAAGAAATTAAAGGGCAATTAAAATGTCTTATTTTTTTTTTGTTTTATACGTCTATTATTTTTTTTATAACATTTTAAAACATATCTTTATAAAAGTGTATTCAATTGTGATATTTAAAACTAACCTATAATTTTCTTTTGAGTGTTAAAACTTATTAATAATAATGAAAGTCAATTTTTAATATATATATATATTTGTTTATTTATTTATTTTTTTAAAGAAATTTTATATCTTAAATTGCGCGAATATATTGTTAAATACTAAGGTAAAATAATGATGGTAGTAATATATATATTATATAGTATTTGATTTGTGTTTTACATACATATATATTAAGTAATAAATGTCATGTATCAATTTTAATTGGAAAATAATAAATTACACTTAATTGCATAGGAGTTGTATATAAATATATAAATTTTATAGAATCGTATTTAAAAATTATATCCTTATTTAATAATTATCTTAAATCTTCAATTATTATTATTATTATTATTATTATTATTATTATTATTATTATTATTATTATTAGATGCATTTTGAAAGGATTGGGTCAATTTATAGTGTTAAATATTGAAGTTATATATTAATATCTCCACATTTGTACTTAGAAGTTGTCCTGTTATATATATATATATATATATAACAGGACAACTTCTAAGTACTTATGTATAAACAATATATATATATATATATATATATATATATATTGTTTATACATAAGGGCTGAGATGATATATTTATATATTGTGCTAGGTTTAATAAACCCTAGGTTAATAAAGTTATGGAATAAATGTTGAACTTTTCAGGCTAGAATATAAGTCTTAAATTAATAAAAAAGCCCAAGTAGTTGATGTTCCTAATAAAAGACATGATTTAAAATAAAGTGAATAAATCCTTATAACATAGCGGGAAGGAGCTCTTGATATTGTCTTCTGTATCATTCTACTTGTTGATCCAACTTTAAAGAAATACATCTATAACCTAAATTATTAATTTAACAAGATATCATCAATTTATTTATTTATTTGTTTATTGATTTAATTTCACAACAGTTTTATACAATTCCTATGTAAAATATAAACTGCAAGTTATGTTTATTATCGGTAAAACTTTTATTTGATTTATATTTAAAAAAAATTGAACATTTGAAAAACAAAACAGTTTTTGTTTTCCACGCACACACGCGCACACATATATATATATATATTTGTGTTATTATAAAAATATAAAATCACAATCTTGGAATAAAGCTTATATCATTTGTTTTATATAAAAGAATGACTGTGAGATTTTATTTGTAATTTTATTAATATCTGTCTTTTCTTTTTTTAGTACATCAGTTATTAATTGATTGATAAATTCATCCATTTGATTAAATGCTAATATTGTATCTTAGTAGATTATTTTTATAAGCCATCAGTAATGGGAATATTAAATTACATGTAATCTTATTTGTGAATATATATATTTTGGATTCAATAAAATTCTCTTTGTTCCAATTTATATTTATTAACTAATCAAATTGTTAGTTAAGTTAACCCTGAGAATTAACCAATTAATATGCCTTAGTCAATGCTCTGTAGTATTTAGGTTTATTTTGTATAGCTATCCGAAGTAACAATATAAGTAGTGATTAGAGTACATTCACTCATGAGTAATATATTCTCTAATAGTGTAAATCATATATTATCTTAACTTTATAAATTAGTAATTTGTTCAAATAAAGCTAAACATCATAATCTGATTCATTGTAACTTATATTCCATGGCTGGAATTAGTATATTTTATTATATTCATTTTTGAGGCAATTTCTTTTTTCTTTATAGATATATGGCATCTCATAATAAGTACTATTACCTTTGTCACTACTGATTGGGTCCATTTCAATTGTTAGAACCTTTCTTTATATGTATATTTTACTTACTATTACATTTGGCACTATCAATTGGGGCAATCATATTTTCTATTACATTTTTATTATGTTTAAGGCAAGTCTATCTTTTCATATGTAGTTAAGACATACCATTGTTATATATTAATTTCATCCTTTCATACATAGCATCATATATGGGGTTACATTTGCCTCCCAATGATTGGGGCTATGTCATTTTTTCATACATTGCATATACATACTATTACAATATATGTTACCATGTTAAATATTTAATATGTAATGTTTTGAGATTAACTTATTACAATTGTTTAAATATAAATGTATAGTACTCCAATGTCAGCATACATTTTTAAAGTTAAAACACATGCCTCTTTTACTTTACCATTTTTGTAAATAAGGAGGATTGTCTACAATGTTTTTGATAAAAGGAATGGACTTTTAATCAATCAGAAATTTATTTCTAAATATTTTTAAACCTGAATTGACATATATGTCAGACAAGCACAAAATTTTTTTCATGCTTTAAACAGTTGTGATGAATTAATTTCAAAACATTATATAAAATATTTAGCACTGTAATTTCTTATTTATTACATCATATTTAGCATTTAATTGTCATTGGCAAGATTAAAATTAAAAGAAATTTCATATTTTTCTGATATATATGTCATCAGATTTAAAAATATTTAGAAATAAATTTCTGATTTATTAAAAATTCATCCCTTCTAGAAAAGTATTGTGGATAATTCTTTAGATATATGAAAGAGGAAGTAAAAATGTATCTCTTTGCTTTCAAAAATGTCATGTGCTGACACTAAGAAGAAATTTAATTATATTTAAATAGTTGCAATGAGCTAATCTCAAAACATTACATAAAATATTTAGTACTGTAAATTCTTATATATGTATAAAATAGTTTTTGAATTAAATTATGTTATTTTTGCTTACTTCTCAATATTTTGATGAAATAGCATCCAACATTGTCAAGGTTGACATTGGGAAATAAGCAAAAGTAATACGCATTTTAAATGAAAACTGAAAAACTATTTTATTTACATCATATAAACAAGAAAACATGAAATGTTATATATATATATATATATATATATATATATATATATAATATATCATGTATATATATATATATATAATGATATTTCAGCATGTGTGTTTATATATACTTATAAAATAATACTAAAATTAATTCTATTAAAGACACAATTTGAAAGTTAATAAAATTATATTTAAATGTATAGATTTTATATTTATTTAAATGTATATAAATAATTTTAATTTAAAAGAGAAGCAAATTATTGTTTTTTATAAAGTATGTTTTTGATTTTTCTTAGATAATTAATTAAAAACATCTTTGCATAGAGACTGAAATATGGCAGATAATAGATAAATGAACTGATTAAAAAGCTTGAGCAATAAAAAACAACTATCAAAAAATATGTAGTATATTTTCTGATCAAATGTAGATTGAAGTAAATAAGCACTATAATACTAAGAAATAGCAATTGATCATTGCTAATTACCATCTGAATACATTTTATTACATCATACCACCCATGATCTCTCTTTATATACATATAAATTTGTATAGAAGATTGTCAAAAAATAGGGAAAAGGCATTGAATGTGGATGCACTTTTCATTCCCAATAAAGCAACACAACTTTTCAATTTTATCATTATGCAGTGAATTTCAATTTTATTTAACTAAGGGAATATTAAAATTATACTTCTTAAAATTTTTTATTGCTGGCAAAATTATAAAACTGTTAAATAAGTTGAGTAAGAAACTTAATATTTATATGTATTGCAAATTTATCTGATAGATATAACATTTGAGATTAAAGCCAATAACATCATATCTCAAATGTTATGCATATTAATCATTGAAGGTATTTTATTATATATGTATGTCATTTTTATCAATACATCTGAACTCTAACTCCATCCCTCTCTGGCAAAGTAGATAACAAGTTTATATACACCTTTTCAATACCGTGTAGAGAGATCTACAACCACTGCATAATAATAAATATTTTATGTTTTAGATTATAATAGTAAATTATTCACCTTTAGTTTAATCCTATCACATCAGAAATCAGACCAACTTTCCACCCTATAAACACAGTAATGTGTGATAGAATAGAATATTAAAATCTATTAAAATATATATAAAGTTAAGTTGAAGTATATAAAAATGATGTGGATATGAAGTTAAATTGCAACATAACTGACTTGAAAAACCTGTATATTCCTAATGTATCTGTTGTGTGGTAGGTTGTTCTGACTTCTGAGCTAATGGATAGTTCTAACAGAATTGAGCTAAAGATGAATGATGCACTGATGAAATCAAAAACTTGCAATGTATATATATATATATATATATATATATATATATATATATACATTGTAAATTTTATCTATATATATATATATATATATATATAAGATTTACAGATACTCTTTGATAGCTTATCAATTGTGAGCTAGCTTTCAAAATAATTTTGTTTTGGGATACGCTCTCTCATTATACAAGCATTACATGGAAAAATTTGTATTCATCAAAGAGGCTAGATTTTGAAACACCTGAACATTTATATTTATGTTGAACTAATCACAAATACATTCAAATTTCAAAATAAAACAGATATTTAATCAAGACATATAAATAAAACAAATTATAGGTGCTTCAAATCTTTAGTATTTTTATAAAATATGTATGATGTTAGAAAGAAAAAAAACTCTGGATAATAGCTGACAAAGTGATAAACTAATGAAGATTGCAGGGAATCTTAAAAGATTTGAATGGTTAGCTGCAGAAATTAGAGTTTTATTAGAAATGTATTGCAGTTTCTGAATATCATTTGAGAAAATGATGGCGTTATAAAAATAAGTTTCAGAACTTATATGAGTAGGACGATCATAAAGATAGAAAAATGATAAAGTCAGTTACTGTTATATTAAATGGTAATAGCAAAACATAGAATAACAAGTATTTTTTATAAATTAATACTAATTACACAAAGGCTAAACTTGCCATACAGTAACACCACTCAGTGCAAGCCAGAGTAATCAACGGATACAAGAAAGTTTGTACATAAAATCCTTATCTAGTGCATAAAATTCTTATCTAGTGTCTATTCACCCAATATCACCAGACTAGTTTCTAGCTTATAGCTTTCATCAGTGAGTATATTGGAGATAGGGATTTTATGCACGAACCTCCTTGCATCTATTGATTACTCTGGCTTGCAATGAGTGGCACTACTGTATGAAGAATTTAATCTCTGTGTAAACAGCTTGTGTAAACAAAGAATGGTGATCATGTGATGTTTAGTGGTGTAATACTAATTATTATAGGATATTATTTATGCAAAAGGGTTATTTGACATTTTATTGTCTTATTTTAATGATCTTAAAACAGTTTCCTTTTAAAAAATATTTAGAACTAGAGATTCCAGAGCAAAGTTTCAGTTTCCTAAAACATTAAAAAATGGCATTCTAGAAAATTCATATCACAATTAAATTCATAGTGAAGCAAGATTAAGTAGAACACTTATATGTAAACTATAATCAGTGACAATATAAAAATAAATGCAACAAGTTGTACTACATGGTTTGGTGTAGTAGTAAAATGGTAAACTCGGGAATAAAAGATTCATGTATTGTGGGGTGGCGCTGCCTTATTGTTGAAATTTTTTATAAATTCATGAGGAATAGTTCTTTGATTATTTTTTATTTTAACATAATATATTTATTGTTGTCTTCAGAAATATTATTATTATTATTATTATTATTATTATTATTATTATTATTATTATTATTATTATTATTATTATTATTATTATTATTATTATTATTATTATTATTATTATTATTATTATTATTATTATTATTATTATTATTATTATTATTATTATTATTATTATTATTATTATTATTATTATTATTATTATTATTATTATTATTGTTGTTGTTGTTATTATTTATTATTATTATTATTATTATTATTATTATTATTTTATATGCTAGTGTTAATATTTCTGAGAAATGTTAATTTACAGCATTCATTTTGCTGAGTAATATAATAATATTGATTCTGAGAAATAAATCAAGGGAGTGAAAATCATATGATGTTAAGTCTTAAAAATACAACAAAAATTATAATATAATGACTAGATTTTTGTGACAAAATATTAAGAACTGCATGGAATCATCTCACATTTAAACAAGCAGTAATACTGTAAACATATCAAACTAAAGTGGTATTAAATTATTAAAACATTCACTTTATTTTATACTTTATAAATTGCTATATATCCTGCATGTTTTGGTGCAATGATAAAGTGGAAGATATGGAGCTTGAAGTCTATGGATTTTGACCCAACTCTCTCATTTCCAATGTTTGAATTTCTTATGAATTTCTATTTTTAAATTGCTATATTAAACTAAACTCAGTAAAATATATATTTAGGGACCAAACACTCTTATTTAATTGCCATGAGGAAAGTCAGATTCTACATCTATATAGCAACACTATTTTTTACATAAACTCCACTAAGATGATCCATATACCATTAAAGTTTGACACTTTTACATCAGTGGTCTTACTTTAATAGTGTTATTTCAGCAAGGTTGATAATCATATATAAACAAAGACAGAAATACCCCCCCTTTTTCTGTTCCAGTGAATCTTATATATTACATCAAGATTTAAATATGTACCAAATAAACAAATATATATTGTTAATGTGTGAAGCAAATTGAACTGATATCAAAACTTCAAAGTGCTGATTATATATTTATGTATTAATTGGAATATACAAGATTTGTGGGAAAATTATTGTTATATAATTCTACTGCATACATATATGAATCTTCATTAAGCATATTTTATTACAATAAGCCAGCTAAATTAAAGAGTCAAACTTTAATATAAAGCAGATATATTAGTAATGTTTAAATAAAAAAATGAGATTGCTATATTGATATGAGATCATTTTCTCTCTTGTGATAACTGAATTCAGACCATTAAGCCTGAAATATAATTTCTTCAGAACTTCTTACATTTTTTCATCATATAATGACAGGTGAATATTATAAAGTAAAGTAACTTTAAAGGTTTTGTATCACTTCAGTAATTTATCTCATATGTTTCTAGTATCATGTCCAGTACATTTTATAACAATATTAGGTGATTTTATAAATATGTTGAATGGTTAGTAAACTAATATTGTTTTTATTAATATTCTTTAAATTATTTAACAGAATATCAATTATTAGTTTTCAAACGAAAAGAGAAATATTTGCCCTAAACTCCTTGGCATGCAATTAACTATTACCATGAGAAGATATCCAAATATAATTTTCTTCAGTGAGTTTTCATCCTTGCATATATTCCTCTGCCAGATATTACAATGCAATTTGTCTCAGAGAAAGTTATAAAACTATTAAAAAGACCAATCAGGTTATTCACTACCTCAACATACAGATTCACCTATATCATACCTCAGATCAAAATTTCCTTGATTTATGTTTTTTGAATATATGTTGGAGGATTATGTTTTAACAATGCACCTTTTATATATGCCAAATAATTTTTACCTAGATATAATCTTAAAAATAGATGGATTTGATTATTCTAAACATTACTGAAGTCTTATGAGCACATATATTCTAGTGACTATAAATATATGCTTTAGACGTTGAATTTAAAAGACTTTGGCTTATGTAATTGTGACAATTGTAAATAATGGAACATATAGTTAGTAACTATTCAATGTATATACAAAGAATCTATTTTTGGAAGGAATAGTTTCAAGTTTATTTAAATGTAAAAACCATCAAAACATCACATGATCATCATTTCATATGCTTACATATGCTGATAATAAGAGTACCAAACTCTCCATACAGTAGTACCACCAAAGTCAATAGATGCAGAAAGGTTTGTGCATAAAATCCCTATCTAGGGCCTACTCATCAAACATACCCAGAGTAACTTCTAACTTGTGGTTTTCATCAGTGAAGATCCTTAGATTTGAGAGTATTGCACCTAAGAGGGTTACATTAAATCCTAAGATCTAGGTGCACTGCTCTCAAATTTAAGGCTCCTCACTGATGAAAGCCACAAGCTAGAAACTAGTCTGGGGATGTTGGATGAGTAGGCACTAGATAGAGATTTTATGCACAAACCTCTCTCTATCCATTGATTATGAAGGCTTGCATTTGATGGCACCACTATATTGAGAGTTTAGTACTTTTATTTAAGTGTTTGTGAAATAGTGTAGCTAATTTATTAAAAAAAAAAATCATAATTTAAATAAATAAACTAAATAAATGGCATAAATGAAAATTTAAACTAAATAAATTTGAATATTTTCTTATAATGCCTTAATAAGAATTGCAGCTCCTGTATAATTTTTAGTTGCTTAGTAATGTAAAGCAAAACTTATGCCCTACTTCCTACAACAATCTATCTGTAAACAATAATTTCAAAAGTTTTCACCTGCCTCACTTCTGATGTAAAAATGACTGTAAATTAAAAGCACAACATGCTGGTTCCCATATTTGTTTTCTTTTATAACCAATTATAAAGCTTTGGCACCCACATACATATGTTAAGCTCTTAACCACAAGAAAAATTGGTTAACCAGGCAATGTCTTAAACAATTATACTTGCCCATAAACATTATTGATAGTACTTTTACGTATTACTTGTTTCTTTTTTGACACAATTTATTATAACATTTTAATTTTAAAATTTCTTTAAAAGCTTAATGAGAGTTTTACATCATTCGATAGATACCTTTGGGTGAAAAAAAAACACAACAACAACTCTAAAATTCGCATTTCCCTAAAAGCAAAAATTATAAATAAAATTAATAACGATGATTAATTTATAAATATATAAATAAAACAACATTTAAATAGATCACTGAAAAAAGGGTTTTCCAACGTAAGAACAAAACATTAGGCTTGTCAATTGCTAGGTGATGTAAGTTTGGATAAATTTTTATACTTGTTTTAATTTCTAACTAAAAATAACTAAATATCCATTTACTATGCTGATTACCTGAAAACAAAATGCTAAGCTTGATTGAAATATGGAAAACATTTTTCATTTTAAATGGTTTAAATTTGAACCCAGGTTATAAATATGACAGGAAAATATGCACTTACTACAATATAATATCACTGTAAAAATATATATAATCCTTTATTAATTTTGGATAAAATGAACATGCAATGGTACAATAATTAAAAGTTTTTAAATAATTTATTGAAGTATATAGTTTTTTTGTTGTTGTTTATCAAAAAAGATGTGAAGTGAAAAAAATATAAAGTTGAAAAACTACAAAGAAATCAATAAGTGGCAATGAAAAATATTAGATAGAAAATAATGAGCAGAAATATATTGTAATTGAATTGAATTATAATTATACCAAAAGGTATTATGAATTGCACAATTTAAGAATATATTGCAGTTTTAAAATTAGAGATTTTAAATAAATTGTGTTAAAATAAGTGCATGTAACTCCCTGATTTTCAAGTGTTATTTTTTAATTATAAAACTCCCATGTTGCTGATAATTCTATTTGACACTAAGAGCAAAGAATTTGCATTTACACATACGTAATTCAATCTTCATCATAATTATTTAAGGGAGGCTATTGATATCAATCTAAATTGCCGATTGTATGATATTTTGATGTTATCCAGAGAATTAAAATATTTACTTATACGTTCTCTTTCATAAAAGTATTTTAAAATTATTTTTCCTTACAACAACAACAACAACAAAAAGAAGTTAAATATTAGTTAATGTTTTAATTAAGAAATAAATATACAACAATATAATAAATAATCCACCTCATAGAATTTAATTTGTGATACTACTAACAGATTAAATGTAGACTAGAAGAATTTTAAGCTATTTTTTTTACGTAAATAATCTATAAAAAAACAATCAATCAGTTTTCTAAGTTATATATATATATATGTAAATACATAAAAGCAGTCAACACTTAAAGAATAACAATCAACAATCTTAATCATTTGTCAAGGCAACTCCTTTATACAATCTAGGGGGATACCCACTTTTATCTATGGTTAAATATTTTTATACAGACATTAAGGAGTCCAACTTGACTACAGAGAGTGAGATTATTAATTTAAAGAAGTTTAAATAAACGTCTTTTAACAGACAAATGTAACCTCTTCTAAAATAACCAATTACAAATTCCACTGAATATATATATAATTTTTGGATATTCATAAAATATAAAAGTATATATTTTTTAATAAAAACTGTCAGATTGATTAAGTTAAATAAAACAAGCATTATTACAGTGATAAAAGGAAAGTGGATTTGTTTAATTATTTAAAGTTGTACTATGAAATTGAGTTAACTTAGAGCAATGAATAAATATTTAAAACGATTTCATCTCTTATCTGTGATGGTATTATATATTTAAATATAGCTAATAAGTTATTTCAATTTCTTTCATGTATCCAGAGTTTTCATAAACACATATATATATATTTATGAGACTTAAAGACCCATTTTTTTTTTTATTTTTTTTTATGAATACAATATCATTAATATCAGCGGTAGCTATTTTTAAATGACTGGCCATTCTATTAATCAATCCACTCCTTTTCCTAAAAATAAATAAATAGAAATGCAAAGCAATAATAATAATTTTATTTATTTATCAGTTTAGAATAAACTCTATGTGAAGAAAAAAAAGTTGAATTAAATATAATAAAAATTAATGTAAAACTTATATAAAATAAAATTAATTAATCTAATATAAAGTTGTCCCATATAAGTTATTATATGATAATAGATACTAACATATATATATAAACTTATACAAAATTAAGATGAACAAACATAAGCATAATAAACATATGTACGGTCTTAGTCTTGACATTTAATTAATTATATACACATTTTTTTTCAGAATTCTACAAGGTTAATTTTATTTTTATACTTATTAATTATTTTATTACTAAGTGAATTTCACGTTTATATTTTTTTTAACAGTGGAAAAAAAAACAATTAAAATATAAATAGTTATCATCTAATATTAAATTTATCTCTTTTAATATGTTATGTTAGTCATAAAGATGAATTTTTTTCTTAAATCTGTTCAATAACATATTATACATAATTTCAGAATAAATATACGGGATTTGAACTCAGACTTTCAAGCACCCACCAACAATCCACACTATCTCATACAACTAATATACATGACCACACAGTTGTAGAAAAGATAAATAATCACCAATATACGTATTTCATGCTAAACCAGCATTCATCAGTTGGTCCAGATTATCAGCTCTCACACATATACATAATCAGTGCTCAGTTTATATTAAGATAGCAAGTTCTCACATTTTAATGGACAGGCTTCAATCCACTCCAACCAACTTTTCAGCCATCCATATCATTAAAAATCTGATGATGAAAAGCCCAAATCCCATGCTGATGCCAACATCATTGCCACACCCAGGTTGACCTGAAGTCACTCTGACCCCTCATGTATAGGATGTTATCTATTTAAATACATAGAAAAGGGATGGGCAGGATACAAACTTCATATGTACATATTTGAAAACCAGGCACTTTGGTCCTATACATGATGGGTCAGAGAGACTTCAGATCAACGTGGACATGGCAATAATGTTGGCATCAGCATGGAAGTTGGGCTTTCCATCAGATTTTCAATGATATGGATGGCTGGAAAGTTGGAGGTTGGAGTAGATTGAAGCCTGTCCATTAAAGTGTGAGGATTTGCTATCTTATTATAAACTGAGCACTGATTATATACATATGTGGGAGATGATAATCTGGACCAACTGATGAATGCTAGTATAGCATAAAATATGTATATTGGTGATTATCTTTTCTACATGTGTTTGATCATGTATATCAGTTGTATGAGATAGTGTGGATTGTTGGTGGGTGCTTGAAAGTCTGATTTTAAATCCCCTATATTTACAATTAAGCTCCAGGTTTGTAAAGAGTACCTGATTTTCACATATTTAATTTCAGAATAATAACTTTGCAGTAAATAATTGAAATACATTGGCCAATATAACAGTTGATATCCACAATGGGTTTTTTTTATAAGGTAAAGAATTAATTAGATGGAATTTAGACTTACTAAGTTTATCTTCTTTTTGAAGAAACATGGAAGTGGAATGACGTATTTGAAATAATAATATAAAACATTTAACTATAAATAATTTTTAACTGTTAAAATTTCTTATATATTGTGTAAAGAGTTAACATAATTCTCCAATAATTTATTTAAAACAATTTTTAAATAAAAATTCTACAAAGACTTTAAAGACCTTAAATGATATGAGCTGTGCCTCCTTAAAGAGATATCTCATAAATTAATTTAAGGAGAAAAAATTGTTCATAAAATTGCGTAATAATTTTCTAGAAAGATGTCCCTAATTATAAAAAAAATAATTAAAATGTTAATTTTTTTTTTTTGCAAATATACCATGTTTATCCCACCTAAAATATAAGTCTATCATCAATCCTAAATAAAATATAGATTCATTTTTTATTACATTTTTATTTGATATTCCAAGAGAAATATCTTGAAAGTTACAATTTTTATAAATGTATGTAATATATTTGGATTTAGTATAATTGGAATTTGATTGTTATAAAAAAAAACAATTTATAATTGTATTCAAATCCTTATTTATTTACTTTCCAAGTAATTTGTAAGTTATACCAGACAATACTAATTCTGTATCATTTGCAAAACATGAAATATTTGAATACAAAGGATAATTTTTTAACACTAATGTAAATAATAAAAAGTAATGGACCTAAAACAGCCTTGTAGTATACCAAATTTAATAAAGGCAACCAACACCATTTATTTTAACCCATTGTTTTCTTTAACATAAATAAGACCAAACCAATAACTCAAACTGTCTATAATACAGTACTCATATCATTAAATTTCTTAATAAGTTTATCATTTTAAAAAAAGGCAAAAGCTTTACTAGAATCAGATACACATCTATTGTTTTATAACCATGTTCCAATGAATCTATAATCATTTTAATATTCTAAAAAGGAAAAGTAGCAGATTTATTTTGTAAAAACCCCAATTTGTTTAGAAAAGAAATGATAATGATAACAATAATATACTAGAGTTTAGTCTGTGATGATTAACAAACTAACAGTGAACTATTAATACATCTTTATAAATATGCTGGTCAATTAATATGCTTATTTTATATATTGCATATTATGTTTTAATTTCTTATGGAATAAACTTTCCTTTTTAAAAGATTTTAACAGTTTGTATAATTAGAGCTTTCTATTATATTCTATCCTTAGTCTTATTTTATCATAAAAATCAATATGACACTTCTTCAGAGAGTTTTTTTGATAACTTATATTGGATACTTGTAGCTTAAAACCACAGATAGAATGATGTTAAATGCAATAATTGTTATACTATCATATATTCAGTCAATTCTCAATATTTTTTATAGCATGCTACTTTATACCCTTCATCAAAACTCTTTTCACATTTACATACTTTAATATTGTAATAAATATGCTTGTATCTAAGGATATCTATTTTTTTTAAATAATGTAATGGTTTTGCATTTCCAAATTCTGGCAGACTAAATTATTAGGGTTTTAAGTTAAAAATTTAATACAAAACTGTCTAATTTATTTTCATCAATTTTGATCTTTGACTTTTACAAACATCATTCATTGTTTGTGTTTTAGGTGAATTTATTATGTAATCTACATTCTTTTTTAGTTCTGTTGTTTAGAATAGCTAATATTAATTTCTATATTTCGTTATATTTTTCAATAAGAACAACAAAGAAAATTGAATTGTTTATTGCTTAGAGTTCATAAGATAATCCAGCACAGGATGGACATAGTACAATTGCCTGAGACTATGCAGGGTACTTTTTTCAACTATTATTATAAGCAAAAAGCGCAGCAGTTAAAATTATTACCTCATATGCATATATAATTACATTTTGATACTCTTGTCTTTATAATTATTAAAGTAAAAAATACTACAACAAAGTTTAAATATAAAATTTCGTAAGATTCATTGTACCAAGTATATTTTCAAGAGCGTTGAAAGTATTTTACTAAATTTTATATTTAAACTCTGTTTTAGTGTTTTTTACATTCTTGTATATATATGTAGATTTTCATATATAGCAGAATAATACACCAAATTTTGTTTAAGATTGGTTACAATTTTAAATAGCAAAACAATGTATATTATGAACTCAGATTCAGGGATTATTCGTTAACTTTGGCATTTCTGGTGTTCGAACTAAATGTAAATTCATGAAAATAAATTATTGGATTATTATTGTTTTAATAATGTATATACATACATATATAAACATATATTCACAGACATGCGTAAATAATTCCAGTGCTTTATAAATTAATGCTTATACATTTGATGCTTTAAAGAGTGGGAAAGCAGAAACAATTTTCATATCTATATTTAATTTATATAATTAAATATTTCGTTTTTAATATATATATTAATGATTAATTCTTTATCATTTTAATGTAAAAGTCGGGTATATATAATATTAAAAAATATGTCCATGCAATTCATAAAAAAAATAATTATAAAATATTTGAACTTAAAATGTATTAACAAATTATAATTAAGTAATTTATATACTCTCTTTATATATATTTACATAGACACTAGATTAAAAAAAAAATCCTTGGTTATATTTTATTATGTGTGAATAAATACATATACGATTTTTAAATTTATCAAAAAAGAGATATGCTTAAAGTTTTTATTTTTATTTTATATCTACACATTTAAAAGTGAAATAAAATGATCGTAAGTTATACACACTAAAAGATATTTAATATAAAAATATTATAAAAGATATTTAAATAATAATTATTATTTAGGTTAACCATACAAATTAATAAATCGTTTGCGATAGATATATTTCTGTTTTAAATGATAATAATTTTAAATGTTAATATTTATAATTTCTGTGATCAATTTGAAATGGGATAAAATAAAAATATCCTTGAAATCAAAGTTTGAAATTCAAATATTTATCTTACTTTGCAAACCTAT
Source organism: Epiperipatus broadwayi (assembly GCA_028023455.1). Taxonomy (NCBI): domain Eukaryota; kingdom Metazoa; phylum Onychophora; class Udeonychophora; order Euonychophora; family Peripatidae; genus Epiperipatus; species Epiperipatus broadwayi. Next base: position 811,468 of record JAQFVV010000347.1, on the reverse strand, counting down.
TTCAAATTTCCGCCTAGATCCGCGTTCCGTTTATTTATTTACAAATTTCTTTATATTATGTAAGTCTCTATATATGTATTTTTCCCCTCAATGTAAATATATATAAAGATATTTATTCATGGTTAAAAAAATTTGCTGTAATTTATATTTTAAATTTAAACCACGTTATTCCCATAGTAACACACATGAAAACGGTATATCGAACGATAGTATTAAAAAAAAAAAGGACCGAGGCCGGTTTCTTTGAAGTTCCGCCTAAAATCTTATCTGTCTAAACAAATATTAGTTACAGCTGAATTCCGGTCACAAAGACTGGAATTTGAGTACAGTTTTAAAGAAAATAACTGTAAAAATTCTTTTGAAAATGAAACTATTTTATTCTTAATTCGTTTTAATAATTGCAAAATGAAAAAAAAATCTTATATTGCGATTAAAAAAAAAAAGTGCGTACATCCAAAGCTTATTTTGATTTGGGCGTGGCGAATGAGGTCGTTAGTAATTCAGGTTTCTTGATTTTTCTATTCTTTTTGACTTCTCAGCTTTGGAGGTGTAAGAGTCTTTTTTCCGCCTATTTTATTAATAGGGCTAATTTAAATTTTAGTCGGTCGACCTTTTTTCTTTGGAAAACCCAGTGGTCCTCTTGCGTCACGATTGCGAGAGGTATCACATTTCAACAAAACAGGTATGTACACAAAGCACAATTACTCATGTCAGGAGAGACCTTCCCCTCTCCCCCGTCACGGCTATCAATTCTTTAGAAACACAGGCGCTGCGCTCGTTAAAATCAACCTTGCTTTAATACGTCAATATTACAACGTGTTTAGCGTCGCAGGTAACAAACATTTGGTGTTTTGTGAACTTGACTTTATCTTAAGTATTTTCTCTTGAGTTGACAGCAATCAAAACTTCTCTGGTTCACTAAAGTATGGATTGAAGCACCTGCCGGGAGTCATAACATGGTCTTATATTACGAAAGTGCCGCAATGTTCCCTTCACGCCACGCTACACCAAATCCTTACATTGGGTATCCTTCTCAGCAGAGTCAATTTACACATGACTTTGGACAATTGCAGATATCTTCAATAGTAGGAAATGATAATTTTCAACAGACTGGGCCTTCGTCTTGGCATTCCTCAAGTATTTATGAATTTAGACCTCCGGGATCAGCAACAGATGAATGGTCCCAAACTAATATAAATAATAACCCAATTCCATCCTCGGGACTCACAAATACAAATTCCCAAAATCTATCTTCTTATACATACCGAACACCGATATCTAATAATACAGACTACGTAGAGACAATATTACATTCAACCAATGGAAATCCAAGAAGTACGGGAAATAATACACCCATGCTAGAAAGCAATGTGTCATCAGGTATTTGTGCAGCCGATGGAATGTCCAGAAATCCCCGACATCCCTATGAATGGATGAAGAAACAAACATATCAAAATCAGCCTGCACCCGGTAAGAATATTTGTATATAGACAACAACTATTAGTTATTATTTATAAATATATTATTTACATATATATTGTTTTTTTTTTAATTATTAGATATTGTTGAATGTAATTTTTAAATATTTAAACATTGTTTTAAATAAGAGTTTCTAATTATTTTTTTTATTCAAAAAAAAGGATTGAAATAAATACAGCCTCATTAAAAAAAAAAATCTTAATATTCTAACTAGTTAAATGAATATTTTCTTGGTCGAGAGGTCAGCGCGACTGCCTTGCACTAGCAGGCAGTTGCCCGGGTTGCGGGTTCGCGTCCCGGCCGATGCTATGACACTTAAAAATAAATGAATATTTTCTTTAAAAACAAGAGTATATTTACGAGAAAGTATATTAATTATTTTTCTATAAGAATAATAGAATTGTAAAATTATATTTAATAAGACTTAGTGCTAAGTTTTGATTAAATTAGAAAATATTTTTAAAAATAAAAATGAACAAAGTAGATGAAAATATATGTGTGTGTATTTTAAACATTTTAAATTAGTTGGCGGTAAATGAAAATCACTGTTATAAATCTTGGTCCTGTAGGTTAAAACAGTTAGATGTCAAAACATCCATATAAATACAAACAGTTATGATATATATCTATTATTATTACGCAGAATTTGTTCTCATGTATTTCCCACTATTTTTTTTTAAGTACATATATAACAATACGCATAAAAAAATATACTGGGGTGAAATTTTATAATTACAAATACAAGTACATATTATATATGTATAATGAAATAATTTTAGGGTAAACATTTGAATATTTTAAATATATATTTCACGCGCATGCGAGTGATTTTATTAATTAGATTATATTGCCTAAATAGTATATAAAGAATGGTAGTTTTCAAATATATTAATCTATAAATTTTACACATTTGTTATTTATGTTAATATAAATTAATATGTATATAGGAACATAAATTTATTATGTGAATTTAAAGCAACTTTATTATGAAATGTTTTAATGCATTTAAAACTAAGTAGTTTAATATAACATGAATTTTTAAATTAAAAAAAAATCACAAAACAAACTATACACACACATATATAACGTAAATTATTTAAATGAATGAAGTCTGAAGCAGGATTGCCTTTTAATTTTTATTTTCTAAATTTTGGCTTTAAGGTACGAAGCTTTAAATCGCATTTGTTTGAGAAAGTTTAAAGTTAAGATGATTTTGGTAATTTATCCGAAGTTGAGCCGATTAAGGTTCTTTGAACAAATTTTTCATAAAGGAGTTCTGCGCATTAATGCCTCTTAAGAAAATATTTAAGTTAAATTGGGCTGAACAAAATCGTAGTCTCCAATTGTACGCTTCACAGTTTTTACAAGAGGTCACTCAAGTCGGTCGACCTGTAAACGAGTCCTGAGTGTCGCCTCTGTGAGGTCTGAAAGATGGAGACAGTAAATGAATCTTTGACACCAATCAATTGATTTAAACAAAGAAGTAAAAGAGGCAAAAAATAAAAATGACCACAACAAAACATAGCGATGACAATTGTAGATACAGGAATATGTGTGCGGCAACTGCAGTCGGTTCGCTTTGATTTTAAGCGTCGTCCATTTAAAGTTAGACTAATTATGTGCATTTCATCTGATTTTTTTTCTTTGAAGAAGTTTTTAAGCATAAATTTTCTAAGCCCTATAACATGCAATTTAAAGTAAAAAAAAATGCGATTAACTCTTGGAATACTGTGCATCCTTCTTATTTAATCAAACAGGTGAATAATTTAGTTACTTTATTTTTTGATTCCAAATTTAAAATTCTGAAAAATTACATTGAAAGTTGAACAAGTAAAAGCAACTAACCTTAGTGATTGAATGCTACATTTAGTCGTAATATCTACTTTAAATTAAGTCTAATTACTAAAGTTTGTTTTAGAGCAAACAACTTAACATACATATATGTGTAATGATATTAATGATTAAAGCAAATTAAACATAAAGAGTTACTTTCACAGACTAAAATTATAATTGCAATTTAAATTTCAAGAAAATCATTCAATATTACGTATAATACAATATGGATTTTTTTTTTTATGAATATATTCTATACTTTTATAATTCTTACTCTAAAAAGCAGACTTCTAAATTTATAAATATAGACACGGACAAAACTAGGCAAACAGTTAAATAAAACCTATTCTAATGGCAAATATTTATATTTATATAAAATACCGTAGGTTTATAAAAGCGTTGAGAATTTTATTATTCTTAATTAATACAAATTGATAACATAAAGTGCCTTATAAAATATTTAAATGTATAATATATCGTGAATTTGAAGTATTTATAATCAAAATATAATTACACTGTTTTATAACATTAGCAGTGATTTTCGTTTTAATAAATTGCTACCATTTTTTTTATTCTTATAGAAAATGAAAATACTGTATTATATAAATTCAAGTATACTGAACATAAATATAAAAAAACTAATTTACATAAATTTTATGTACGCAAACAAAGAAATTAAAATATATAAATTTATATACAAACGTTATTAAAAAAAAGTAAAAATATCATTATTATATATAGACGCACTTAAATTTGCTTTTTTAAATTTATATATTGATAAAATAATTTTATTACTTACACATGTATTAAATTGATTTTAAATATAAAGTTTGAAAAATATTTGATTGTAATTAATTTATTTGTGTATAATTATGCTTCTATATAATATATAGTCGTCTTTATATCAATTATTGGTTATTTAATATTTTGTAATATATTCAATTTTTTGGTACGCAATTTTGTAATTTTGAAAATATATACGAATTTTCATATTTCGTGAGTATATTATGTTCTATTATTTTATAGACAATAGAGTTTACGCTGAGTATATATAAATCCGTACATATATATTTACTAGAAAAAAACAACAACTAGCAAATAAGATATATAATAGAGTAAGTATATGCTATATATATTTTCCATTAACGTCTGTATATATATATTAAATAGCACCTATTGACGTTAACTAATTAATTATATGAATATATACCATTTTTAAAATTCTATTTATTCGTTTTATAATTGCATACATGTTGTGTTATTCTATATTTACAAAAATAATAAATCGCTACCCATATTTTAAACGCACAGAACAAATTCCAAAACAAGAAAAAAAATGCTATAATAATACTTTAATAAAGAAGAGACTATTAATAAATTAATTTTAAATTTTATGACAAAAAACAAACAAACTAGGACTACATATATTTACTTTTACATCACAATAATTGTGCATTTATTAAATTCACTAAGTATACAATAGTTTTATTTATCATCCATTATATGAAATTAGGAAAAATTCGAATAACGTTTATCGATACAAAAGTATTTACATAAAATATTGTTAGTAAAATTATTTGATTAATTTTTAATCATTATCGACCGGAAATATATACTGTGAAATAAATGATTAAATTTGCATTCGATTTCAGTGTATATGTTAACGTATACCGGACAACATGTTAATATGAATATATATTATAACAGGCTATGATTATGAGAAATATACTGTCTCAAAGCGCTATCCATTTTAATTTGTTAATTATCATTTATATAGCTTTACGCGATATGTGTGTTGGCACACTTTTATTATAATAATATTTAATAACATGTAAAATATAAATATTTGTTAAATGGATAATAAATAACCTATTCCTATCAAAATTTACATTATCATATTCAATCATAATTTATGACGATACTATTGAATAGTTTATTGATCATCATCAACTCTATATGTATTTTATTCTAAAACCAAATATCGCAAGGGTTTTAAATCTTAATATAAGAACTTACCGAGTGTGTATATAAAGTATATATATATTATTTGTAAATTAAATAGTCAACATCTTAAAACGGAGATTAATAATATTACATTGATAATTTATATATATTAAACTTTATCATCTGTATATAATTGTAAAGTGATTACCTTATTATCCTCCGGAGCACCAAAGAATTCTGTACTCTAAAGCGATACATATTATATAAAACAAGATGATGAATGGAAAACTCTTAAATCTAGCGATTTATGCGATCCAAATTAGAAAATCATTTTTTACTATACAATTTGTTAGACTGTATAAACATTAATTTATTACTTATTTATGCTTTTTTACGTTAGTTTTATAATTTTTAAAATATAATCATTAAGAATACTTCTCTTTTTTTATTTTTAATTTATACCATGCATTTCAAGATGATTTATCGTTTTATGCGGCTCACTTTGGTTGGTTAACCATTAATTAGGGTATACCTACTTACATTTTTTTTTAATGACTATAATATGTTTGAAGTAAAAACCAAATATACAATAAATAATTTATTTAATAAGTAAAATATATATATAAATTTATAAGTAAAAAGAGAGTAAATGTATATGTACATACAGTATTTAAATTATTTATTATTAAAGAACATCTTTGGGTATTTTAATACTCTGAATATACAAGCTTCAAAACCACTAATGTACAATCACGGTATTTAAATATAAAATCGCTATCATTTCTGATAATTAAAAATTATTTCAAGAAGTATTTATATATATAGCGAAAGACATCAGTCTGGTAATTTTGTCATTATGTTGATATCATTAAAGAGATTATAAAGATAAATCAGGAACTCGATATATTAATTTGATTAGTTTTATGTGTATAATAAACTTGAGTTTACACACAGCTAGTTGATTCGCAAATGTAAATTACATGATAACATACCAAGCTTCTTTACACCATAAATTGCAAATTCATAAATACAATATAGATTCTATCTTTTACTTATAGAGATTGCCTTGACAACAAATTAAAAATTTAAGGAAATTAAAAGTAATTCAAAATCAATAGAAAATAAATTATAAGAGAAATCTGTGCAAACTGAAAGAAAGCGTAAAGAAAACAAATGGATACAGGAAACCATATAAACTGAAGATTAAGATAACCTCTTTGCCCCAAAATGGCCTTATAGCCTAACCTGTACCAATGGATGACAAGAACCATCACAATGTCCAGCTTCCAAGTTATTGTCTTACAATAAGGAACTAATGTATTAAATGGAAATCTAATGTATTTAACTTGAGTAACTTGATTTACCTTAATAAAAAAAAAGTTTAGGCTATTATCATGTGATATATATGCAAAAAGCTGAATTAGCATTTTAAAATAAATATTACAATAATTTAATGTAGTTTTGTTACTTAGTATAAGGTCTTAACATCTCTTCAGCATGTTCTGAGATATTCTGGTGGATGTTATCACTTTTGGCTTTTTTTCACTATTTTGTGGCTAACTATTTTGTGGTTCACATTCATTTAGAAACAAAAATTGAAATTAATATTATTAGTTTTAACAAAAAAAATCTGAAGATGTCAGTAGCACACAGATATCATACAGATTTAAAAATTTTAAAAAGCCAACAATGTCACTGATTGGTCATATCATAATACAAAAAAGAAAACTGACAATGCTACTGATTATTAGATTTTTTATTCTCAGGCTTTGAAATGAGCTTTTTTCTTTGGTTACTTTGAAGAAAAAAATTGCAATTTTTAATAATTTACATATTTATACTTACTTTTGAAACAAAAAAAATAAAGAAAACTTAGAGCTAAAAAGTGATAACATACTGTATATTATATTAATAATGTAATATAAAAATAAAATCAAGCTATAAACTTAATACATCTTGGAGATCATACCATGCTAGAATGGTATTTTTTAACTTTAGATACTCATCTGACTGACACATATTAACTTGAGATCTATACATTCATGCTAATACTCTGCATACCTGTTTCTTGATAGGTATTAGATAAATTGTTTAAATTAACAAGATATCAGATAATGCAAATCATAATTATAGGTTTTTTAAAAGATGTGCTAAGTCCAAGAAAACTTTGACTTTTAATTATGAAGGGGGACCCAAAAGAAAGTGGAATCATTCTCTGATTTGCACATCTTTTGTAATATATATTCCAGCTGTTGCCACCTTCTGCATCAAACTGCCAGATGACATCACCATGTAAAATGGATTCTTCTGCATCAATCTGCCAGATGACATCACCAAGTAAAATGGACTCTTCTGCATCAATCTGCCAGATGACATCACCATGTAAAATGGACTCTTCTGTATCAACCTGCCAGATGACATCACCATATAAAATGGACTCTTCTGCATCAATCTGCCATATGACATCACCATGTAAAATGGACTGTTCTGCATCAATCTTCCAGATCACATCACTATGTAAAATTGTGGGTTCAAGTAACACTTCTTTTTTCTAAAGTGCATTTTGCATATTTGTCCTTTTTTTTTATAAGGACTGAAATGTTAGAATTATCACTGATTTTTTTTTATACAAACAACATTTTTCTTTCAGATTTAATATGTAATGATCAGATATTTTATCTGCAAGTTCTGAAACATTTAAGTGATGCAGTAAATGGAAACATCCCATTTTGTGCATAAAAAGAGTGCAAACTAGTGTCATCTCTTGAGTGTGAAACACTTTTTAATTAAATTCAGCATGATTCAGCTTATCTGTCAGCCATATTCACTTGATGTTTGTGAAAAAAAATTTAATTTCTTGAATGAAATATCTGTTTTTTGCAAACCTAGAACTGGTGTGTGTGTGTGTGTGTGTGACAGAAGCATTAAAATGCATCACTTTGCAAGTATTTCTGAATTACTGAGTAAAAATGGATAGCAATTTGAAAGAGATTAAAATTTATAACACTTAAAAAAAATTATTTTTTATTATAAGGTAATAATTTTTGAGTATGTAGCTTGTTTTTTTAATTAAAAGACATCAACTAATTATTATTAAATGTCTTTTGATAATTTGATTAACATTGGTTAATTAAATTATAAAATTTTAATAAGGAGTAGCCTAGTATTAAAATAAATGAGATCTTAGTAATTTACCCTTTCTATATGTTGAAATTTCCATTGTTCCTTTGGTGGAAATTTTTGTAAGCATTCATAATTGATTTTAATATTTAAACCATTATTTGATATGCCTGAGCTTTGCAGATATAGGAAAAAAATATAAAATGAAATAAAGTGAACTACTTAATGAGAACATGGTTTTTTATTGCATGATTATCACAATGTTAATGAAAGAACTAAAATTAACAAAAAAATGTTTGATTGAACTTTATTTGGAAAATGCAGAAAATTAATATTAAGTCATCATAAATTTAAAGAAATTTTGTCCTAAAATCTAAAAATGGCATTTATAATTACTGATAAAAATTTTGTAGTACTATGATTAGCAAATTGTTATTGAATGTAATTTCTTTTTTACTGTTATGATAAATTTCTTTAACTTCTCCTTTAAAAAACAAAACATATTCAACTAAAGTCAATGTGCAATTGTGTACACTTGTTTTTGTGTACACTTGTTTTTGAAATAATTATTATATAAATATTTTGTATTTAAATAAACTATGGAAAATATATATTTTTGCACATTGTTGATAACATTTTAAAGTGTTGCAATTCTATCAAATGGCAAAGTTCAACTTCTTTGTACTTTCTTTGGGCTGTAGAATACTAACCTCTTCAGATTTTTTCTTTAAATAATAATATAATTGCAGTTTCTGACATTAAAGGGAATGCAAAACCAGTAAAATACTGCTTCAAGAGGGTGAAAAAAGTGGAAGACCTATCAATACCATCTTGAATTGGAATAATTTTATGTTTATTATTATTTTTTAAATATCAGTGTTCATTTAAAACATGATTTTTTATTGTATCATTTTTAAATATATTTTTAAAGATATAGTTTTCTTGAAGATTTGTGATGATGATGCATTAGTTTTATTTTTATATTGGACTATTTCTATCATCTAATATGATTATTTATTGTCTTTTAAAAAAATTAACTTTATTTTAATATTCCAAACACATTCAACTGTTAGTAATAGCCCACAGGTTAGTATATGAACAACATAATGTTCAATTAAGAAAACACTAAAATATTGGATAGAGAAGAAAAGATATCCAGAAGAAATTTTAAAGAAACTGTTCACATGACAATGTCAAACAATCCTATAAGTCAACCTAGTTTGACTATATAATGTATGAAACCCATTAATTAATTTTTCTCTTAAGAAGAAAAATTGGAGAAATCAGGAGGAACTTCATGGATAAGTATATAAAACTTTTATTAACTGTTGCCTTTGGCAGGATGGCTCAGCTGGTTGGAGCATTACCTTAAAATTCAATACTCAAGAATCTAAAGAGTCAGGTTTGATTTTCATGCTAGTACTGTCACTGCTTAGGCCAGCAATACCAGAAGAGGGGGAAATAATACCTCTTAAAACATTGTGCATACACTAACCTATTTGATGTGCTATTACTAACAGTATACTGTATTTGGAATATTTAACTAAAATTAAATTTTTCTAAAGACATTCAATAATCATATCAGATGATGGAAATAGTCCAATATAAAAATAAAATTAAAGATATATTTTTATAGAATGCAAAATAAGAAATAATTAAATAAAAATAAAAATTTTACAACAAAAATTATATGCAATATATATAAATAATATATAATCAAAGCATTATATGTTTTTTTCTGCTTGCCTTCAACAATTGCTTCTTTGACAGGCATTTACTCTTTTTTTTATTGAGCTGTTCTTAGAAGATATAAATACACACACCCAATCTCATTACTATTTAAAATTTAACAGTTTTTTTTATTAAGACCTTACCTTAGCAATGATGAATGATATTTCATAAAACATTGGAAATTTAAATAAAATAATACAATTTTACTAAAAAAAGACTTTATTTACATAATATAACTGGGAAAATATTTAAAAAAGTATATATAATACAAATAAAATGTCTGCTAAATAAAAAATATTGTAATAACAATAAAAATAATAAATATAATGGTAATCAACTATTATATGCAGTCTTTCAATATGCAGAAGTACTTTCAGTTAATTCCTTAACCTTCTTCAACTGCCATTAAATTCAAAAAACATAATGGAAGCAAAAATAATCAATACACATTCCATGAATTCTAAATTTTCTTTTCTTGGTGTTTTATAATATTTTAATAATATTTTTACTAAGAAAAAAAACCTTTTATTTATCTATTTTTACATAATTTGGTTTAATTTTTTTTTTAAGATCTTATTTTTAAAAATCCATTAATCTAAAATCTTTAGTTTCAAAGCTTTTTTGAATTTTAAGAATAGATCTTTTATAGACTCATTGTAAACTAAACAGTGTTAAGATTAACAACAAAAGACAGTTCACTGCAACTAGGCTTATTAAATTATGGATATTTAGTAATTTTTTTTGTTTGTAAATATATGAACAAACTAATTTATTTCTTGAAAAAAATCACTTCTGAATATGCATGGGGGATGATGATCTGAACCAACTGATGAATGCTGGTTCAGCACAAAATAGATATATTAGAGATCATTTATCTTTTTCACATGTGTATAGTCATGTATATGGCCATGTGTATCAGTTGTATGATATAGAGCAGATAGCTGAAGGAAGTTTGAAAGTCTGTGTTCAAATCCTCTATATTGATAAACTTATTGCATTTAAAAAAAATTTTTAATATTTTTTATTTATATTTTCCTCTACTTTTATTCAGTTGTAATTTTTTCAGGTCATATTTTTATTTTTCAAAATTGTAATTGAAAAACATAGTTACATAACTGTCTTTCATTTCATGACTGAATTAAAATCTCAATAATATAAGCTTGAAAATTTATTCAATGGACTTGAATTTTTTTTCATGTTGTCAATGCATAATCAATCCATCTGACCATCCAAATTAACATGTGAATAAATTGCTTGCTATTATTAATTATAGGCAAAAACTTATAAAAAAATATTTTCAAACCCTTAACATCTTTTCAATATTCCTTGCTAGGTTAGATAACACTGCTCTGTCCTTTATTATTTCTTTGAAAAAAGCTAATAGAAAAGTGTTTGCATTTTAATGGACAATTTAAAGTATTTTACATATGACCACATAAAATATATACCAATGTGTGCTAAAAGTTATGTTAAGAAAAAAGAGAGATTATTATGCACTTTCATAAATAGTAACTTACATATTTAAATTTTATTAAATCTAAAGTATTATATTTTAAGATTTTATCAAATATAATTTCTTACTATTAAAGATATAGGTCTTATAATAATAGGTGCAATATGACCATATCCATAAACCTACTGATTGGATTTTCAATTTTACTGTCAGAATCTTATGAAATACCTTTAAATAAACTTTTTAATGTCTTGTGTTTTATCATAAAATTGATATATACTTTATTAGATGAATATAAATTGTAATGATAATATAATTTTAACAAAAATTTTAGTAATATTTTATATGATACATTATCATAAAATTGCAAATTTAGCAACTAAAGATCATATTCTATCACATAAAATCAGAGTATATGTATATATATATATATAATGTCCATTAATTAAAACAAAATTGTAATTACAATAAAAATAATAATAATATGGTAACAAACAAATAAACACCTTCAATTTGGAAGTACTTGGTTAATTTCTTGAATTTTACGGAGTTGAGGAGGTTCAAGAAATTACTGAAAGTCTTCGCAAATAGGTTGTTTATAATGTTTGTTACATTAATTATTATTTTTATATATATATATATATATTGTAACGGAATATAATATGCCGTTACATTATTTTAAAATGAAAATAAAAAGATTGTAAATAAAAATTGATTTATTAAAAAAAAAAAACAACTTTAAAACTAAAAATTAAAGGTTGTTTAATATATATATATATATTGTTGCGCAGATGGAAAACTTAAACTATTTTAAGAAAAAGTATTTGAAAGTATTTTTTTTGTAAAAAAGTAAAAATATAAAGATTGATATTTTAAAAATAGAAATAATGTTGATTTCTATAATCTTAGAAAATGGAAATGATTGTTTTATTAATTAAATGATTGTTCTAAAGCAAACTAGCCCTTGGGGCACTTAAAATAAATTAAATGGCAAGAGAAAAAAAAATTAAAAGACAATGAAACACCAGAAATGTCAGCAGACATAATTGAAACACCAGAGGATTACTGAATCTTGCTCATTGAATCAAAGATTGGATGATAAGAGACTAATAAAAATATAAAAGAAATTATTATTATAATTGTTATCTGAGAGCTGAGTATGAATATATCGTTATAACTAGCTCTATTGCAGATTTTAACAATGTGGAGGTCTGAATAATTTTAATTTTCCAGACAACTAGCTGAGGCCTCTGGATGACAGTTCCTGACCAAATGCACGTCAAGTACCAGTTTTATTTCAAAGAAGGACAAACAGTCTACAAAAGTGATCATGAAGATGGACTCTAAATCTGCTCAAAATAAAGTATGAACTCTTGTGTTTATCAAATAAGAACTTTTCTAAATTTGCAATTGATAGTGAAAATAAGAACTCTTATCTGACTTAAAGAATGGAAATCAATTATTAATATTTTTATGCAGATGTTTAGGCAATCATTTCCATTTCTCTTTTCTTTGTGTGTGTTATGTTTTAACTAAAATGTATTAAATTTTAAGTTGGGGTGGATAGCTATATAGATTCGTTAAATTCGTTTATGTTTATTTTAAAGGGTTAATTTCAGGCTATTTGTTTCATAGTTAGGAAATGTTTTGGAGGGATATATGGGTGTTTATATCAATTTAATGTGATGCATGTTTAGCATACACAACATCCCAACTGAATGATGCCAAAGAGATCATATCATTGAAATGGTCAGAGACATATTTCTGCCATTACCTCTTCTAGCTCAATGGAAGGGTTATAAGTCAGCAGAAAGCTTATATGTAACTCTAAAAATTATATAATGCTTATCAGACAGATGAATTCTGTTCTGGACAGGGATATTTTAAATAATATCAAGATTTCTGTCAGATGGTTTATGTGATCTTATATTAATTGGTGGTATATCTGGAAGATGTGGTTGGTGTAGTCTGAGATTGAATGAATGTTGTGATAAGTTTGTAGAAAAATTATGATATTATATATAATATATATATACATGCACTTTTATATTTTATAAATTAAAAATTTATTATATAATATATATATGTATGTATTAAAAATAACAAAATGTTTAAAATTAGAAAATGTGTGTTAACATATGTTTTAAAATATCAAAATAAAATTATTGTATGTCTGTATAAATAAATGAGAAATAATGTAATATTTACTAACTCTGAAGAAATCTGCTCCACAGTCAAAACTGATAAATAAAAAGTATTGTGAAAAATGCAAAAAAATAAATTTTTAAAGATATTTACTTAATATAAACAATGCAAAAAATTGAAAATCTATTAAACATTTTATTTAATTTAAAAACACTATATTTATTTTTAAAAATTCATATAAATATATATTAAATGTTTGTAATGAAGTATTCAACATATTTCTAATTTTGTGTTAAGCTATAATGAAACAAAGTAAATGAGGGGATTGTTGCCAGCCAGGTTTATTCAGGTTGTTTCTTCTCTGGGCGGTGGGGATGATGTTGTCCATTGCAGTCTCCATCTCTTGGTTATAATATGTGAATCAGCACTTATCTGGTAAAATGATGAGTTAAACTTTGTATAACACATGATGTAAGCATGTAAATTCTAAGATGTGTAACTAGATATTAAAGCTCTTGATAAAAAAAAATCCCACCAATTAAAACCTGGAGCAGAATCCAGTAATAGTATTTTATTTGTCTGATCTCCTATAAACTAAAAATGGACTTACATTAGTTAATTACCTAGTATTTAAATCAGGGAGATCATCATAACTAAATTAAAAAAACATACAACGATATTTTAGTAAACATTTCTAAATTTACATGTATAAGACTATGAAAATCTTTTAATTATTATATATACTCTTTATAAGAGATTTGTTTATTGTAGAAAAGATTTGAACAATTGCAATATTTTAATATTTTAAATGTGTAACCATTGATGTCTTATTTATATACTTTACTATAAAATTAGATAATAAGCTTATGGGAATCTATAGCAGATCAAAGAAATAAAATACAGCTGTTAGATGATGTGTTTTCAAGTTGTTATGCTTGATTTCATTATAGCTGAACTAAAAGAAATATATAAAATATCATTAAATTATGCAATATCTAAGCCAATGATAATTTTCTTATTATATATATATAAAACTGGATCATCTATTTGAAGTTCAGACTTTATATTTATTCATAGAGGGCATTACTGAAAAATCATAACATTTGGAGGGTGATTTGAACATTATATATATATATATATATATATATATGAACATATATATATAACTGTATATAACTGTATTCCAAGAGATTTTAAAAGACCTAGAAAGTGATCATATGTGAAATGGGTGAATGAAATTAGGAAATGTGCTGAGATGATGTAGAAAAAGAGAGGCTAGTGATCAGAAAAGATGGATTGAACTTGGAGAGATCTTCATCTTGCAGTGGATCAGTAATGGTTGAAAATGATATATATATATATTATTATTATTATTATTATTATTATTATTATTATTATTATTATTATTATTAAAGAGATTATTTACTTAGGTAAAATATTTGAAACACTGTAATATTTTAACATGTTACACATTTAAATATTGATATCTCAATTACTTTCCTTACCTATAAACCACAGTGCCAATAAATACAGATCAGTTTTTAATTTAATAGGGGATCTAGCAGACATAATATTGTTTCTGGGTGATGTATTTTTAGGTTCTCACTCCACATTTTAATTGGTGGTTTACTTGGTTACATCACTTTGCATGAAAAATTAAAAAAATTCAATATTTTCATTTATAAATCTATGAAATTCTTCTATAAATAGAGAAACAGCAGAACAGAAAAAACTTTAATTGCTTCACTTTTAAAGTTATACAAGATGCTTTTGGATAGTCAGAACAAACAAGATATATCATAGCTATAAGTCACAAATTTTTTTTTTACAATGTATGACATGTTAGTTATAAGAAAATAAAAAAAAATATTTGATGAATTTTTGTCATTATTTTGAATAAAAAAAGCCTAAATTAAATACTTCATATAATAGAGGAATACATCCAAAATTATTATTTAATGGTGAAAGTGTTTATAGGTTACAGTAAGTTGTGTGATTATAAAAATTATCCACTCCTTAAAATACTAGTAATAAAAATGGCAGTGTTTGTATAAAAAATTGATGATGAATGTTTTAGACTTGAGAGCTACTTTTCAGACTAATTATATCATTGTTTATTATCATGATTCTGTACATACAAAACAAGAAAAACTCCATACAGTAGTGCCACTCAGTGCAAGCCAGAGTAATCAATGGATGCAAGAAGGTTTGTGCATAAAATCCATATCTAATGCCTACTCATCCAATATCCCCAGATTAGTTTCTAGTTTGTGGCTTTCATCAATGAGGAGCCTTTGATTTGAGAACTAAGTGCACTGCTCTCATATCCAAGGCTCCTCACTGATGAAAGCCACAATCTAGAAACTAGTCTGAGAATATTGGATGAGTAGGCACTAGATAGGGATTTTATGCACAAATATTCTTTCATCCAATGATTACTCTGGCTTGCACTGAGTAATACTACTCTATGGAGAGTTTTGCCTGTTTTAACAGCTTGAGCAAACATAAAAAATGGTGATTATGTGACGTTTAATGGTTTAATTCAGCACATATGCTAAATTCTCTGGTAGAGTGGGATAACTAGACAATAATACTTCTCATCATTGATGAAAGTTTGTTTTCACTTTCTACACTTTTAAGATACTTTATTTTAACTTTCCAATTTAAATTTCTTTTGGAAATTTAACTGACCCACTAAACTGAAAGAATAAAAAATTATACAAAAATATTATAAAGCATAATGCTATCTGAAAATTAAATAGAAAATATTCAAATCACGCTTTTAAATGTTAAGATATATTAGCAACATCCTCTATAAATAAATATAAAGTTGACTAAACTAAAAAAAATATCTTCTTAAGCCTTATGCTTCAAATGTTGTTATATGCTGAAATTCAGTCTTATTCAGACAAAGAGAACTCTTTGTTTGAATAGGTCCAAATTTCAATATATAATATCATTTGCAGCATAAAACTCAAGTAGAATATCTTTTTGAGTTTAGCTGTTTGAGGTTTAAACTCTATATTCATTCACAGTGGGTGTTACTGAAATATCTTAATGTTTGGAAGGGTGATTTGATATATATATATATATATATATATATAATTTATAAATAAATAATACAATTTTTTTTAATTGATAACATATATAAAAACAAAACATTTGAATAAATTCCACAATCTTAAAATTACCAATAAATAAATAAATAATATTTTAATTGGCCACCCTTTTCTCGTAAAATCTTTGTTGTGTGTTTAGGTTTGATTGTTGTTTAGACAGCTATCATGACATCTGATTGGCTGTTGGATTGGTATTTTAACAGTGCAGTAAGTTTCAGCAGTAGTTCAATTTAATTCAATAAATAAATAAATAAATAAATAGAAATTATAGCTAGCTTGTCAATCATTCTAAATAGCATTTTACAATTACAATTTAAAAATTTTAATAATAAAACCTTATTAAAAACATATGACATTAATGTTTTCATTGGAAATGGTAACTTTTCAGAATTTAGATATATTTACACAATTATATTGTTTATTTAATAAATTATCTGCCATATTTATAAAATTAATTATTTTTTCTTCAAGTAATTTTCTCATGCAAAATTGTCAAAACAAAAACTTCCTTTGCAAATAACTGAATGTTTTGCAAGTACAGGTTCAAATCTATTCACAGAATAGTGCATATTCTTAAATAAAAGTTTATGCTTATGAAATCTTTTTTTAAATACACATTTTAACTCATCAGTATAATGAATCCAAATTAGCACTCTAGTTTTGATTTTATCAATAGCGTTCTTTCCATTAATATACCAGTATTTCCTTCTACATAAAATACAATATTAAAATGAGAAAAAAATATGATTTAATTGTACTACACACCTACTATTTGTATATAATGATAAATTCCATGCTTTTTTTGAATACTTTTCCACTTCATCTATGTGTAAAATTGTATAATGTATTTAAAGTAATTTTTCCATTATATTCTACATTCAATAATTCATTAATTTATATTTTAAGATTGAATAATATATCAGTTTGAAGTTTCCACTTGTAATAACATGATAAATATCAAAGCTAAAAAGATGAAGCTTTGATTTTCTTGCTTTAATTCAATTCAAATTCGAAATTCTATTATCAATCTGTTACATTCTAATGTTTGCTTCATGAAATCATCTACAAACAATTCCAAACATCATTCTGTTGAAATAAAAAACAAAATTGAAATTAAAACAGCCAAAACTCACTATAGTATTGCCACATATCCCCAGACTAGTCTAAGGATATTGGATGAGTAGGCACTAGATGGGGATTTGATGCACAAGCCTTCTGGCATCCATTGATTTTTCTAGCTTGCTGTGTGTGGCAATACGTATAAGGAGTTTTGCCTGTTTTAACAAGTTATACACAAGCATAAGAGATGGTGATCGTGTGATGTTTATTGGCTTAAAATTGATTTTAATTCACATTTCTGATTATCATTAGATTTTATTAAGATTTTCACCAGAAATAATTACAATTCATTTTATTATTTAATAGCTCTATAAATAAATATTACTGAAAACAAGATAATTTCAAATAGGGTCATACAGTCTTAACTAAAATAATAAAAGCAATATATAAATTGTATCTTTGATCATTAACACTTTTCTTATATTTTCTTAAATTAAAAGTATATATAGTATTTCTTGTTTCTGTAAATATCAACAATGTTGAAACAATTTCGCCATAATGGATGAAACACTAAACACCATTTGATCACCATTTCTGGCACCAATTGATTACTCTGGCTTGCTCTGAGTGGCATACTGTATGGAGAGTTTTAAGCCAATAAACATCACATGATCACCTCCTCTTATGCTTGTGTATAACTGTTATTAAAACAGGCAAAACTCACTATACATATATATTGCCTGCTATAATGGATGCAATAGATATTCTATAACAATTACTGCTCTCTATTTTCATAAAATTTTAAATCTTCTTTCTCCAGATATCTCCTTAAGATTATAGTTTCTCCAATTTTAAAATTAAAAATAACTGCTATAATTTTACTAAATCAATTGTATCAAATCTAAATGACTAGTAAAATCTATCTATAAATAATAAGTAATTGAATTATTATACCTTTATTCAAAATGTTATCAAAATACTTTATCTTTTCAAAATATTTTAATTACATAAAAAAAGTGATGTCCTTAGATTTGATGGGATTGTTATATTGTTATATTATTTTCAATGCATGATAAAAAGTCTAAAATGATCACGAACGTTATTTAATGACGGTATATTCTTTAACAGTTTTTATTTACCAATCATATTTAAGCCTCCCCCATTTAATGACGTTCACCTTTACATTTTTATTTATTCATTTTTTAAGCAGAAAATAGTATACTTTTTTAAAATCAAGCCATTAATAATATAATCATTATTTTCTTAAGGAAGCTAGAAGCAGACTATGAGAAATAATCGGTGCTCATATACCCTATGTATTATAATAAGATCGAAAATCTAACGTGATATTTTAAGGTTTAATAATTGTTAAAATTTAACCTGAATAGTATAGTAGTTCATTCTATAAAATGAATATTAAATTTTCTATTAAAATGTTTAAAATAGACATACATAGAACGTTGTTAATGTAAATGTGTGTGCTTACATATATAATGAATCTTGTATCTAAAATATAAATAATCAAACACGTGTGTATACCAATGTGTTAAATGGAGTAATTATCTTCTTAAAATAATAATAGCCCGAGCATTTTATGATGCAATACATTCCTCACAAACAATTATTTAAAAATATATATAATTATTTAATAAAATTAATTCTAGCGTATGTTCAGTTAAACACTGTTAATTTTTGGATTTATAATTTTATTAAAATTAGTAATGTACCAAGATTTCTTAACTTTTCATTTTTTATTATTTGTTCATTAAATACAATGTTAATTTTCTAAAAAACAATGTCATGTCCAAATTTTTTTCATGTTTAAAAAAACAGACTTAGGTTGAGAATTAGATTTAGAATTTTTAAGCTGACAAATGTGTGGCCTCAAATGCGTAGAAATAATAGGATAGCCAATGACCAGGTTCTTCACATGCAACAAAATACGTAATTTGATGGTTTATCATCATGATTTATTCAATCCTTAATATTTTTTAAATTATTGAAAAATAAATGAGATCTGAATCCAATATTAAAATCTTCAGAAATAATGTTTTTCAATTTTTAATATAAATTAGAAACGTAAGAGAAAAAAATTCCATTCCTTATTAATTTTAATCTCATTGAGTTTTAATTTGACATTTTTATAAAATAATTTTAAATACCTATATAATAAACTCTCATTATAGACCATGCTTATTAAATCTTTATTACACCTTAGAATATTGTAGTTCCTATATGTCTCAATTTTATAAAAATAAAAAATGTGGTATTAAAGAAAAAAAAAACCTATTAAAATCCTAAAAGCTTATATTTTAAATGAATACATTATAACGAATAGATAAAGCAATTATTTTATAATCAAATTATTCCAATTACTGTCAAGCGTTGTTAGCCGAGAGGTCAGCGCAGCAGCCTTGCAAGCAAACAGTTAGTTACAAACGAAAAAAAACAACAAACATTTAAACATTTTTAACATTTATCATATATATTCAATCATCTAACATTTAAATACTCAAAATTATTTTTTATTAATGTTCTTGAATCACATATAAATATATCATCAACGTATTTCCTTCACATAACAACACAATTTTTAATCAATATTAGCTGCACAATACAAATCTTAATCTAAATTGCAATTAACACAGCTCATTGCAAAACTCATTAGACAGGTGGTTTATCATGGAAGGAATATTCTGATCAATCCAATCCGCCAATTATAAACTTCAATTTTAGCTCATTTACACCATTTCTCAATAAAAACGTTTTAATAATATTTTTGGGCTATAAACAATTTACTGATCCATCATATAATTCACATCCATCAAATGAAGCCATTGCCAACTGTTTTAATAGAACTTAATACTTTTACAAGATTAAGAAATAGACTTAACAGCAAATTTACCACAAACCCATTTTTTTTTATAACCATTTATATCAGAGAACTTTTATGATAATAAAAACCTCTTAATTCAATCATTAATTTAAGAGGTGCATTTCTTTTATGCAATTTAATGTTGGCAAATAATCACGATATGATTACAGTTAAAGAATAAATCTTCAAATCTTTTTTTCTGACATCTGTGCCAACACATAAGCAAAATATATAAAATGTAATCCCATTTTTTTCAAAATTTAATTTATGAAGTTTTGTGCTATTCAGTTTAGTATTATAGAAATCTTTATCAATAAGAACAAATTTATTGCTTTTATTTTCCTTTATTCAAATGAATATCACCCTTATCAACATCAATTTAAAATTATAAAAGGTTGTCGTCGAATAGCTACTATATCCCACTTGATGGCACACTTTTCACGCTTAAACTGTAAAATATGATCATTCCCGGGCCGTTAATTATAATCATTTTGATGTGTTTTTTGTAAGCGAAAATAAAAACAAAAGAAAATCATCTTTTTTAAATATTATTTAATTTCAAATATTATTTTTTATTAATGTATACAAATTAAATGATAATAATAAATGTAAAATAAAATAAACAAATTACAATTTCATTCATCTTTTTTAGTTTGCTTTTTATTAGAAAAATCAATTTTCTATCGGAGATTTTTTTACTGGGGTTACGGCTTTTTTTTTGTTGTTGTTTACCGCTATTTTTTATTTCAAATCGAATGACAACTAAAAGTAAAAGTTGTTATGTAGGTTTAGGGTTAGTTTTAGGAAACAAATTACAATTTGATTTGTCTTTTTTACTTTGCTTTTTATTAGAAAAATCAATTTTCTATCAGAAATTTTTTTACTGGGGTTACGGCTTTTTTGTTGTTGTTGTTTACCACTATTTTTTATTTCAAATCGAATGACAACTAAAAGTAAAAGTTGTTATGGTTAGGTTTAGGGTTAGTTTTAGTGTTAGTTTAGGGTTAGGTTTAGGGTTAGTTTTAGGGTTAGCTTTAGGGTTAGTTTTAGGGTTAGTTTAGGGTTAGTTTTAGGGTTAGTTTTAGGGTTAGGTTTATGGTTAGTGTACTGTTGTTTGTAATGCTAAAATAAAAAATATCAAAATCGTATTTTTGTAAATATTTTTTTTTTTACTAACATCTATAAAACAAATGATAACAATAAACGTAACTATATTCAACAAAGTATAACAGTAGTCGGAGAAAAGAAAGAAACTAAAACTTTGTTAAACAATGACAAATATATAATATATATATATAAAGTGTTTATAATATATGCTTTTTATGACATTTAAAAAAACAGTGTACAATTGTACTTTTTTTTCGGGATATTTTTGTGTTAATGCTCTTTTTTATTTCAAAAATATACACACGGTACAATCTTAAAATGTCTCGTGGAAATGTTACGAACAGTACATTACTTGACGCATTACGTAATTCCAATTCACTTTATACATATATCTCGTCAACATTTACTACTTAAAACTTCAATACACTATGATGTAAAAAGTCTGTTAATTATTACTTTACAAAATCTGAACATTTCAATACTTTAAAATTAAAAAAAACCCAATGAAAATAACATTTCCATCCAATTCAAAAAAACACACCCTCTCCCCAAGCCATAACAATTTTATAAACTGTACGAATTGGGAAAATGTATTTGCTGCGTAAACATACATGCTGTATTGTGATGCGACATAGCGGCCTGCAATCTGTATTACAACAAAAAAGTTGTATTATAGAAAACGCGGCTTCGAACGTGTCGGCCGTGGAAATGGCATTTTTATGTGTTTTAGCACAAAAACAGCGCCATCCAGTAGGATATGGTGGCTCATCGATGACAACCTTATAAAATTTTATTCCAACAATTTTATGATTCACAATAAACATTTTTTTTAAACACTGGAATAATTTTCTTAATCATAACAACTTGTTATTTGAACATTTGTAAGTCATTTTAATGTCCACCTATAATCTTCATATGAGAATTTTTTCCATCCTCTGGCCACAAATTTTGCTCCAAATTTTAACACTTACATAAATTCTATTTGATAAAACTACACCTGACAAGTTTACATAATTATTACATGTATTCATATTAATCATTATAATTCATTTTTTTGCTAAAAATTTAACTTGATTGTAAAGTTATACTGCAAGTAATTCTCTAAAATTTTATAATTATTTATAATTTCATTTGACAAAGCTTAAATTATTATTTTTTGTAACAAAAGATAGCTTTTTTTCTGTACATATATGGTTAAAGTAATATTGCATTAATTTGAAAACACTTCAAATCATACACATATTTGGAGCAATATTAACCATTCTCCCAAAATAGTGATTCCCATCTCTAGCTTTAATGATTTCACATCTTTCTAAACATAATTGCAATTTCTACATAGATTCAAAAATAAAAATAAAATAAACTCTGTATCTACAATGTAAACTAATAAACACACATTTATTAATATGATGAACAGATTAATTATCTTTTTAAAAATTAATTGCAGTGGATGCTTTCAGTGCAGTACACAATACTCATGGCAAGTGATTATTAAAAAAAAACCATTATTTAATAACAGAATTAGAGCGTGCTCACTTATAATCTTTGACATATAATGTTATTAAATTAACAATGTTCTATGCCTCTTTAATTTTTTATTTTCTATCATTTGATTCACTGCATAAAATGCTAACGTTCTTAGGTCAGCAATCATATTACTTCAGTTGCGATAGTTCTATAACTATCTGCCAAGATATACAATTTATTTACCAATATTTACAATGAAACCATAAGATTGTTTAGTGTGAAAAACTGAAAATTGTAATTTAAAAAATATCTGATAGAAATGATTTACTATTACTCTAAGGGATATAATTATGTGATAGAGTAAATCTGAATATTTGTTTCATAGTTATATTTAGAAGACTTAGTATGCTTTTAATATTTTTATTGAAACCTGAATATAGAATACTGATATTATACAAATTGCAAAAAATTTATAGCATTAATAAACTAAAGACAATTATTTATTATTATTTTTTTTTATCGACATCTATTTGCAAAAAAGTATGACTATTCCAACTCCAAAATAAAAAGTTAAAACAAAAACAACAAATGATAATAATAATTAGAAATTGGAGATGACTTTTGCCATGATTATGTCATGTTAACCAATCTGTTCACCACACATCAGTTCTCATATAGAATATTCTGAACCTGTTTATTTTATATTTTCTGATTCCGATTGCATCTTCTGAAGAAAACTTTTCTTTCTGAAATACTTCAATACTGTGTCTAATTATAGTCACACATCATGAGAATTTTGTTTTATCTGATTAAGTTTTTGCTTAAATTTTTTTTATTTACAGACCTCAGGGTTTATTAGATATGTAAATATATTTTTTAATCTGTAGAAACATAAAAAGTTAAAAATTGCAGATAGATAGAAGATTAAAAGATTTTAAATAGCTTTGCCTGAAATTCTGCACTGAATAATATTGATGGAGAGTGCATTAGACATTCATACTAGGCAATTGTTATTATATTAAGACTATCATTTATATTTCTTGTTTAATCTCTTGTTAAAAACAGCTAAATATTTATTTATCAAGTAATATTTGCAGATCTGGTTAGGCTGAACTATAAACCGATTACTTGAAAAAGTATGTCTACTTAAAAAAATAAGTGACTTTAAAATTTTCCAAGTTTTATCCACATTTATATTCAGTTTATGGGAGTAACAGATAGATGACATAATCACCACATAACCTTTTCCAAAATTATATAATAAAATAGTGTACAATATAACTGACCTAAAAAACATCTCATTAATTTACTGTATGAAGATGATACTAAACTTATTAAACTAAAAAAAGAGATGTGATAAATTTGTTAATTTTTTATTTATTAAACTAATATTTTCTTATTCCCTTAATTGTAAAACACTTAGATGTCTAAGATTTTTTTTTAAAAAAAATATCTTTTTAGCTTATTCATTTTACTTAACAGCAACAAATAATATACAAATAATCTCTCATTAATATAAATTTCATTAATTTAAACCCTTCTGTTTTCAAGTACTTTTAGACCAGTCAATATGGTATCACAAAAGTATGCACAAAGATTACAATTTTAGTAGTGCAAATAATAATAAAAATGTTGAAGTGTTAAAAAAATCATGTTAGAATTTGAATGCTATGTAAATACATGGCAATACATATTGTTTCTCAACTCTACATGATATATAAAACAAACTTGTAATTCTACACACCAATTTTTTTTCTCTTAATTTAAAAAATGGAGCAGAAAAAAATATGTCAGTAAACACTAATGTCTGATCTCTATTAGTTTAGTTAGATTAAAACAAAAACAACAAAAAATCCAAACAATATATGATCAGAGTTTAGTATTCATAATGAATTTTTACTAAAATGATAATCTTTAAGCTGTGTGAAATTTGTAATTTTTATTTAATAATTTTTAAAAACAAAAAAATTGTAAGCCTACACTAAATAATTATTTTTAATAACAAATAAAATGAAATAAATTTGCTTGACTATTACTTTTCTCAATAATAAAAAATGAAATTCCATGGTCAGAGTTTAATATCTGTAATATAGTTTTGTACAAAAGTTAAACTAATAAATTTAGTTATTGAAATTCCCAACAGCCTACAGCATTCCAAAAACAAAAAAAATGCTATTATATATTAAAGTTTGGTTTTGATAACAAATGAAACAAATATGTTGCCAATTTATAACATTATAGTGCTACATTATTATATTAGTCTACATTAAAAGACAAACACTAATCGGAATTTAATAATCGTAATATATTTTTGTGCAGAAATTAATATTGCCCTTGAGCTATATGAAATTTCAAATTACCTCTATAGTAACATTCAAAAGCAAAAAAAAAAGTGATTCTAAATTAAAAATTAAATTAAAAAAAAAATCAGTAAAAAGTAGTTACAGTTTTAATGATTATAAAAATTTATATTGGCTATTTGAGATGTAACACAATGTAGTCAATAGCATCATAACAATAGCCCACAAGCTTATAAAGATTAATTTATCCATAAGCTATATGAATTTATATTTATTCATAATTATGTATAAGAAGTGAAATAAAAATATGTTAAATTTTAGATTTTAAGGCTATTTAAAAGTGCTGCCAGTTTTAATTGAGAACAAATACCATTATTCTAATTTGCTGAAAAATATCTCTCAGACTAATTGTACTTATAAACATTTTGGTACTGTTTAGAATGCTGTACTGTGCTGCTAGGTGATGCTGCAGTAGCCATCCAGAACCATACAAGTGATAAATTTTTATTGAAGAAATCGCTGTATAATATAAATTATAAAAACAGAAATTGGTGAAATACATAAAACACAAGCTCCCCCCTGCATGAAAAAATCAATCAAAAATAAGTAAAATACAAATTCCAAAAACAGAAATCAGTAAAATATATAAAACACCCCCCAACAGATTTCTAAATCATATTAAAAGTTACAAAATAAATCATATTAAAAGTTACAAAATAAAGTATGACTTATAGAAAAAAATAACTTACAAAAGATAGGCACCATGGGCAATTTGTTGGAGCAAAATTATTTAGAAAAGTTTGTTCAAACAGATTGCATCACACTTAATTAATAATAGCAGATTAAAAAAATACAACAATGATGGCAGAATTTAACAGCAGGCTTTAGCAAATAATTATTTAAAGAAATTTGCAAAATGAAATGTGATGTAATAGACCTTTCACATGAAAAATATAATTGCTTGGTCTGACAAATCTAATCAAAATGTAAGTGAACTAGTCTTTTGAAATACCTGCTTAGTTTTATTATGATGTATTAATTATTTTGGAGTCTAGACATACAATTTGTTGGGATTATTTTTATTTTTTGACAATGTTAATTTTTTTATATAGATGAATACATCATGGGTAATTTGAAAATAGGCAAAAAGAACATTCAAAATTTGAGGCTTTTGGAGCAAAATTATTTAGAGAAGCATTCAAATTTTGAGGCTTTTGGAACCAAATTATTTAGAGAAGCTTGTTGAAACAGATTGCAGCACATTTAACTAATAACAGCAGATTATAAAAATAATTTAACACAAGATGTGGACAGATTACAGCAAGTTAGAGAAATTTGAAATTTACAATGATGATATACTAATGGTTTGTAACATAGCATCAAATACATTATTATTGGTGCAGTCATCATCACATGAATTTGTTTAAATATGACTTCAGGTGATGTTGAGTTGTCTCCCCTTTCTCTTTTATTGTGCTATTTCACTAGCCCCACAAAGTCTTTCTACTTTTTGTGTATGTGCCCCACTAGAAGGATTGATAAATTATAAGTGTGATTTACTTTGAAATATTGGTAACCTGCAGCATTCAATTCATAACTTCTGTAGGACTTACAACAGTCAGAATATATTTGAGGATCCTGGTACTATATGTTATTTAATGGCATTTAGGAGAATAGATGCTGTTCGACCTGGAATAGTGACCACGGAACCCTTTCATTTCTCTACATAAACCACCAAATAACCACTGTCATGGAAGAATTTTTCTCTGTTGGTTTTTGCATTCAGTAAATAGTTTTTTTGACCTCTATAATTTTTCCTGGGTCTCTAATTTGGCAGGATGTGTAAGATAACATATTTTTTTTACAGGCTTTTTTCAAATATTGCTTCTATACAACAACAGTGCTCCTGTTCAAATCCAAATCATCTATTCCCGATTGGTCATTTGGTTTTTACTCCAATAATAAATGATTCAGATAGCAGTTACAAATGATAATCTGAAGCCCCAAACCAGGTTCCTTTCCAAAGTGCTATGTGATTCTGACACACACAATGTTGCATTTCCACTGTGTCCTTGGGTTCATATAAAGTGTCATTTGATGGTCATTGATCACTTTGGAAGAACTCCACTGCCTCATGTTCTGTCTTTGGGAGATCCCAAATTTTGATTATTTTGAATAAAAAAATATGTTACTTAAATTTCAGCATGGGTTTAAAAAAAATCAATATTAACACTCAAAAAATAAAAATAATCCCAACAAATTGTATTTCTAACACTCGCAAAATAATTAATATATTATAATAAAACTAAGCAGGTATTTTAAAAGACTAGTTCACTTATATTTTGATTAAATTTGTTACCCAAGTAATTATATTTTTCATGTGAACGGTCTATTATGTCACATTTTATTTTGCCAAGCGATTATATTTTTTAATGTGAGAGGTCTTTTACATCACATTTTATTTTGCTATTTTCTTTAAATGATTGTTTGCTAAAGCTTGCTATTAAATTATGCCATCGTTATATTTTTTTAATCTGCAGTTATTAGTTAAGTGTACTGCAATCTGTTTGAACAAGCTTCTGTAAATAATTTTGCTCCAAAAGCCTCAAAATTTGAATGTTCTTTTTGCCTATTTTCAAATTGCCCAAGATGTTTTCATCTGGGTAAAAAAATTCATAATAACTTCTTAAAAAATAAAAATAATCCCAGCAAATTATACTTCTAGCACTCCAAATAATTAATACATCATAATAAAACTAAGCAGGTATTTCAAAAAACTAGTTGTTACATTTTGATTAAATTTGCCACCCAAGCAATTAAATTTTTTATGTGAAAGGTCTCTTACATCACATTTCATTTTGAAACTTTCTTTAAATAATTGTTTGCTAAAGTCTGCTATTAAATTATGCCATTAATGTTAAATTTTTTAATCTGCTGTTATTAGTTAAGTGTGCTGCAATCTATTTGAACAAGCTTCTCTAAATAATTTTGCTCCAACAAATTGCCCATGATGTCTATCTTTTGTAAGTATTTTTTTTCTAAGTCACATTTCATTTTGCAACTTTTAATATGATGCAATCCACATTTTTTCTTTGTGATTTAGAAATTTGTCAGGGAGGGTTTATGTTTTATGTATTTCACCATTTTCTGTTTAATTTATATTTTACTTATTTTTTAAGTGACTTCTTCATGCAGGTGGGGTTTGTGTTTTATGTATTTCGCTGATTTCTATTCTTGTAATTTGTATTTTACTTACTTTTTAAGCAACTTCTTCATGCAGAGGTGGGGATTATATTTTATGTATTTCACTGATTTCTGTATTTGTAACTAGTATTTTACTTATTTTTGATCAATTTCTTCATGCAGGGGTGTGTGTTTTATGTATTTCACCAATTTCTGTTTTTGTAATTTGTATTTTACAGCGATTTCTTCAATTTTTTTGATAGAAATTTATCACTTGTATGGTTCTTGATGGGTACTGCAGTGTTGCCTGGTGGCACAGTACAGCACACCAAACTCATGTTAGAGTTTTTATCATATTTTCCACTCTATACAAAATATAAACTTTTCAAAATGTCAACAGAAAAATAATATTTGTGAAGCAGTTACTTTTATCTTCAATCACTTTTTAAAAAAAGTCATACTAAGAAACTTCAAATTTTTATTATAATTTTTATTATAATTTAATAATGCAAAATTTCAAGTAATTATAAAGAATTAACCGATTAAATACATTTGTTTTTACTAAATTTTTTTAAAGCAATACAGGTAATTTTTTAATAAATTAAACAATTTTTAAACATCTCTTTTTATCACCACTTTTATGATATACAAAATAGTTTACCTTTTATTACAGTACTGAATTCAAATTTCTGCCAATTATCAATGCAGTTTTTTCCCCAATCAAATAAGTAAAAGTAATTCATTTACATTTGTTTATTTTATATTAAAGTAAATGTCCACTAACAAGTTACATATAATTTATACCAATCACCTTTAATTTTTAAGCATCTTCCACTTATAATTACAGGTTTATATTTAAATGACATTGTGCATTTCTGAAAATTTTCCAAATCTAAAACTATCTTTATATCCCATGGTTTTAAATATATGATAGTCTAACCATGCACCAAATTTTTAAATTAATCATGGAATGTATTAAACAAAGAAATCATAATATTATGAATGTTAAGGTTGATTTAGTATAATTTTTAATTATATTAGCTTGCAAAAATTTCCATAGGCTCTTTTTCATTTTCTTCTTGATCTTTTTCAAAGATTTTTTTTAATAAACAAAGCAAAGCAAAACTCCATATCTAAAAAGAGTAATCAATGGATGCCAGAAGGCTTTTGCATAAAATCCCTATCCAATGCCTACTCATCCAACATCCCCAGACTAGTTTCTGGCTTATGGCCTTCGTCAGTGAGGAGCTTTGGATCTGAGAGCACTGCATCTAGATCTTAGGATCAAATGCAACCCTCTAGCAACCACCTTTTATCTCTACTTAACTACAAAACTATGAGCATGAAATTGAAAACACAAAAAATATTTTCAATCTAAGCTCAATAGCTTATATAGTCATATGGGTCTGAACTCAGTTCAGCACCTGTACATTTTGGTGTCTTTGGCTCTTTAACAACCACAGCCACCACTACCCCATTGTGCAGGATTTGTGTTAAACCAGCAAGCATCACATGATCACATCTCCAATATGAGCACAATTGTTTATAAACAAAGCAAAGCAAAACTCCATATAGTAGTGCCACCTATGCTGAACAGAGTAATCAATGGATGGCAGAAGGCTTGTGCATAAAATCCCTATCCAATGCCTACTCATCCAATATCCCCAGACTAGTTTTTGGCTTGTGGCCTTCATCAGTGAGAAGCTTTGGATCTGAGAGCACTGCATCTAGATCTTAGGATCTAATGCAACTCTCTAGCAACCACCTTTTATCTCTACTTAACTACAAAACTATCAGCATGAAATTGAAAACACAAAAATATTTTCAATCTAAGCTCAATAGCTTATATAGTCATATGGGTCTGAACTCAGATCAGCACCCATACATTTTGGTGTCTTTGGCTCTTTAACAACCACAGCCACCACTACCCCACTAGGCAGGATTGGTGTTAAACCAGCAAGCATCACATGATCACATCTCCAATATGAGCACATAATTGTTTATAAACACCAATCCTGCCTAACGGGGGAGTGGTGTCTGTGGTTGTTAAAGAGCCAAAGACACCAAAATGTATGGGTGCTGAACTGAGTTCAGACCCATATAACTATATAAGCTATTAAGCTTAGATTGAAAATATTTTTTGTGTTTTCAATTTCATGCTCATAGTTTTGTAGTTAAGTAGAGATAAAAGGTGGTTGCTAGAGGGTTGCATTAGATCCCAAGATCTAGATGCAGTGCTCTCAGATCCAAAGTTCCTCACTGATGAAGGCCACAAGCCAGAAACTAGTCTGGGGATATTGGATGAGTAGGCATTGGATAGGGATTTTATGCACAAGCCTTCTGTCATCCACTGGTTACTCTGTTTAGCACAGGTGGCACTACTATATGGAGTTTTGCTTTGCTTTGTTTATAAACAATTATGTGCTCATATTGGAGATGTGATCATGTGATTTTTTTAATATTATATATTCTCTAGGTATTTTAATCTTTACTTATTTATTTTGCTTTAATGTTTTTCTTTTTATTGTTCTCATTCCTTCTTCTTAAGTTGTTTCTGTTTCTTACTAATTTCTTTAAAATGAAGTAGTATTTATTTTTTAAGTTAACCTTTTATTTATTTGTTTGACTTTTTCTATTGTGGTTTAATATTCATTTATCAGATTGTTCATTTTTGTCAAATATTTCCATTTCATTTTTATCTCTTGTTGTCCTTATTATTTCATTCATATTCATTCTTAAGTTTTTGAAATAAATTTTTTATCTTTAAATTTCTCTTCCATATTTTTTTTTGTATTGCCATCCCCCCTTCCCTATTTTAAAGAGATTTGTGAATTTTGTTCTGTATTTATTTAAAACATTTTTGCCATTTTCTTTTTTTTTTTTTTAATATTTTGTTTTTTATTTTTATTTTTTTTTGCTTTTTGAAATACTTTTCTATATTGGTTTCTATCTTGTTACATTATTTTAAATATTTTTAATTTTCTTCTTAATTTTTTTAAATTTTAATATGGAATAAATGTTTGGTATTAAAGTAAAATGTTGAACTGTGGTAAAAATTACCACCAGTGCTAACAAAAATAAATGCCACCTTTTTAAAGGATTGTTAAATCCATTTTTATGGCCATTATAAAACATTCCTTGTTTCCTTCTATAGAGTATCAGTGTTCCACGATTTTAAAAGTATTAACATTATTGTAAGTGATAATCTGCTGTTTTTTTAATAATATATTTTACACATAATGCTTTTATTGATGTTTTATTTAGAATAAAATCTGAAGACATCAGTATGCTACAGACAATTTGCTTACATATAAGAGACAATTACATTGTTTGACAAAAAAAAAACACCCCATGAGCATTTACTTTCTTTTGGTCAAGTTTTCATGTAAAAATTTTGATATAAACAAAATATGATATTTTGCTTATTTATAAAATATTTTTGATCATTTTTACATACTAATTAGTTGATTATTATTTAAAACAAAAAAAATACATGTTAACTTTGAATGTATTCATTAATCTTTCATTTTTGCAAATAAAAGTTAATAAACTTGACCATAATATATATAATAATATTATGTCTCAGAATCCACATGATGTTAAAACCTTTCCAATATTATAATTATTATAAAGAGGAAATATAAGACTAAATGGTGTTTACAGTAACTTGGGTTGCTGATGTAAATTATTTGATTTACAAATCAGTTTTTAAATATTTAAAAATGCCAAATATAATTTTTTAGAATATTAATTATTTATAAAATAAAAAAAAATTAAGTCCAACTTATTAAATTTTAGTATAAAATAAAGATTGTATACAATAGTGAAGGTGAGTATTTTCAAAAACTCTTTCCAGGTGAAATAAAAAAAAGGCCAAATTGTTAATTGTTAAAACAATTTAAAACAATGATATTGTTAATTTTTTTGTGTAAAAATATGTTTTATTAAAACTTAGCAACAACCAAAATAAATTAACCTTTAGCTATGCACTGTGGACAAACTAATAATGTGAATTTAATAACTATTATAATTGTTATTTTAATAATGTAAACTTTATTCTTTCATTAATTTTTGTTATTTCAAAAATTTGATATATATATATATATATATATATATATAAATTATTAATCAATGTCTGTATTCCAATTATAATAAAATATATATAATTATTCAAAACAATACAATAATTAATACAGTAACAATATTTTAAACAAATATATACCAATTTAATAGAAGTACTTTCAACTATCTATGTAGTCGTTGTCAACTAGACTCAAATTGTATTAGAAAAAACCGTTACAAATGTAAACAAAAGCAATACGTCATACATCAATTTTCCCACAATTCATTAATTTTTATATTGGCTGTCTGTCTATTTATCAACTGTTGCTTTTCACTTTTTATTAACATAGCTTCTTTAATTTTGCGTTTATTATTATTTCTTTCAATACACAGAATTTTAACTTTATTAAAATCAAAATCAAAACCATAATTACATGTTACATTATGATCAAAAAATACTGATGGTGATACATCATCATTTCTAACATTCTCTTGTCTTGATTTTTGCACTCGTTTATATAATAACAAATGCTCCCTTGATCTTTTCTCCAATGTACATCGAGATTCCCCAATATATGCCTTTCCACAAAAACATAGCCATTTATATATTGCACAACTTTGATTTAAAATACCACACCTATTTTTTGAATTATTTATTAATCTATTTAAATTAGGAGTAGTATAAAATGCAACTCGACATATATTTTTATATATCTGTTTTATAAATTTAACCTGTTCATTACAAATAAATGGTATTGATATCCAAGTATATTTTATTTTATCAATATCTATAGCATCTAAAATATTTCTATTATTATTAAACTTAGTAACAATATTATAAATTAATTTATGATCATATCCAACATTTAACAAATCCATAATAAATACATTTATGTTACCTATTTTATCAGAACTATATTTACATAATTTATTATTCCTAAATAAAAATGATTTTAAACTGGATAATTTATGTGCAATTGGCCATTTGAATAAGGATATATCAATAAAAGATTAATAAATAATTAAAAATAGGTGTGGTATTTTAAATCAAAGTTGTGCAATATATAAATGGCTATGTTTTTGTGGAAAGGCATATATTGGGGAATCTCGATGTACATTGGAGAAAAGATCAAGGGAGCATTTGTTATTATATAGCGAGTGCAAAATCAAGACAAGAGAATGTTAGAAATGATGATGTATCACCATCAGTATTTTTTGATCATAATGTAACATGTAATTATGGTTTTGATTTTGATTTTAATAAAGTTAAAATTCTGTGTATTGAAAGAAATAATAATAAAGCAAAATTAAAGAAGTATGTTAATAAAAGTGAAAAGCAACAGTTGATAAATAGAAGCGTAATATAAAAATTAATGAATTGTGGGAAATTGATGTATGACGTATTGCTTTTGTTTAATTTGTAGCGGTTTTTCTAATAAATTTGAGTCTAGTTGACAACGATACATAGATAGTTGAAAGTACTTCTATTAAATTGGTATATATTTGTTTAAAATATTGTTACTGTATTAATTATTGTATTGTTTTGATAATTATATATATATATATATATATATATATATATATATATATATATATATATATATATATTGTAACCTAGTGTTATTGACACTTGGTTTACTTGGCATTATTTCTGCAGGAAAACAATGCTATTCTTTAAAGAAATAAAAAGATAAAATAACAATAGTAATAATTGATTAATAAAGTATGCTATTCACTCACTTTGGCATGTTTTGGGTGAATAACTAATAGATTTAGCGTCGTGTAATGCAATATCATTTTTAAAAAGAACATGAATAATTTAATTAAGATATTAATAATTAAAGCAAATTAATATAGTATAAAAACAAATATCATAAACAGTAATTGATTTTGGATGGGTAGAGGGGAAGAAGAGATGAATGTCTTATCATAGAGAACAATAACTTCTGGTAATTCCATTTGTAGAAAATGAGTTATAAATTACTGATAATTATCATTAATTAAATGTATTTATTATTTTTTTATTATTGTCAAATCACTTTGTAATCTATTTAAATAATACTAAAACTATATGATTGTAATAGGTTTTTCCTTTCTTTTGTTTATGTTATAATCAAATGATTATTTTTCTGGAAGAGGTCGCTAAAGTCAAGATCATTTTTTTTGAAAAAAAAAAATAGTCTGCTTTTAGTTTTCAAGGAAGGAACAGTGCTGAAATTTGGTAACTCAATTTTTTCATTTTATTTTGCAGAAATAAATGTAATCAAAGTAAAATTTTAATAATATAATGTGTGGCTAAATTTTTTTGATAAGACGTCCTGATTTTCTGTGCCATCTACCTATTTAAAAACCTTTTATACTTAAAATTTTATTGTCTCGCGCTAAAGTTCAAAAATGACAGATGTAACTAAAGGAGTCACGAAAAATTATATTATATCTAAATTAAGGAAAAGAAGTGATTTCCAAGAAAAAATTAATTATTTATTAACTTTATGTCATTTATTGATATTTTCTTGGTATAGAAAAAAAAAAAAATAATAATTGAAAGAAATATTTTGAAACCAAGGAAAATCAACTAGAAACATTTTTGCGCTCTTTCTCAATATTGTCTGCCTTTACAAGTAATGTAGTTACATACGTTAAAATATGTTTTATTCACCAAGAATTGTCTGGAAATAATAATAATGATAAATAAGATTAAATTATGCACCTGTATATTTTTAAAAAAAAAAGGAAATAATAATAATGATAAATAAGATTAAATTATGCACATGTATATTTTTTTTTGGAAAAAAATATAAACTTTCTCAGAGTAAATATAGGAAGAGTTATATAGGGGCATTCTTACGGAGAAGTTACCGTTAAAAAAATTTATAATTCCTAAAGTATGAACAAAACCAAATATCTTAGTGACTTAATGATAAAAATAAATGATATATTATATTACACATCAGTTGGATTTATTAAAACTTCCTATACATGTAAATCAGCTGCAGTTATTATCAGAATAATCTCTCGGAAAAATTGCGCATTTCCGTCCATAAGTAAGCTAGCTAATATGAATTGTACGTATCGTCAATAAAAAAAAAAAAAAAAGAAAAGAATTGTGTATGTTTATCGTCTATCGTCAACTGTTCATTATGTTAGAATATGTATATTTTATTTTCTTTGGATCCCAAAATTGTAGCAGTTTAATTCAAGTAAGAATTAATCTTCAATTCTGCTATATTTTTCTTTACCTAATTTATTAAACGCACAAAATAAGAGAAAACTTTTATTTAAAGGAAATAATACCATGCGTTTATTGTTTTTAAACTTGCTTCGTGAAATACGACTGGATAAAGCTCTTCAATTGCTCAACAGAAAAACATTTTCTAATGAGAGAGTATGCACTTGTTAATTAATGATTGTTTAAAACTAAGTTATAAATGATATGTATTTTTTTTGTTATATCACATAGGTTAAAGTCTGTATGGTCAAGTGATATTTAATAGCCTTGTAATGACAAAGGTATGTTTTAATATAATTATTATAGGTTAAGTTGATATTTAACACGAAAGAAAAAAATCTATAAAATATGTTTTAATTATTACATACAATTGTAGGTAGAAATTTTGTATGTTAGATACGTAAAAGAAAAATATTTAGATATTTAAGGGGTAAAATAAATATTGAAAATTATCAGAAGTAACTAAAAAAAAAAAAATGCTATAACAAAATATTTCTTGTTAAAGTTTTGAAACGAATTTATACTGTATTAATTGAGGAATTTATTCCTAATTATTCTTAAATAACACATCCACTTTATTTAGTTTAAGATAGTATGCTACCAACTATTTTTGAATGTTCCTTTATTAAAATTAAAATTATTATACTTTTATTCTATGATGTCCATTGATTTCAGATGTTGATCAAAGTATACACGGTAACATAAGTTTATTATAATCAGTGTATTTACTTATCCTGCCCAGATATAGCATTGGTATATGCTTAATATTCGCATAGGTAATAATTATAATGTATTTATTTTGTGGGATGAAAAATGATCTCCCCAAAAGCTTTGTTTTCCATGAGAGGAAGATTTTAAATATAATGTTCGGGTATGTTTATAGCCCAAGTGATCGATTCTCATAGATAGGACGATCAAGAATTTATCTAGCATTTAGTATGCTTCATTCGTTTAAATCCCAGGAGAGGATTGTATTTGGTGTGTGTTCGTTGTATGCCCAAGTAAGAGGCAAGAAACCACCAAAATATTTTAATGTAGTAGATTACTTTACAGACCTTCGTGGTTATTCCATATTCCTCATGTGAAAATAAAGATAGCTCCACCATGGAAGGTGTTGATTATTGTGCTTAATTTTGAAAGTTCGGGCAAGATAAAGGTTATATTGGAGGTGTTAGTTCCTCAAGATCCACTTTAGTATAAATAGTGCGTTAGTAACTAAGATCAATATCTGTATTGTGCTGCTAAATATTGCTAGTATTTGACAAGTAAATCAATGGAGAAAGTAATTAAAATTGCGTAATTTAAAACGCTTATTTACTGAAGGAATATTCAAATGCAATATTTAATTCTGGTTAGTAATTAAATAATACTCATATTTAAAATTATAC
This sequence comes from Epiperipatus broadwayi, assembly GCA_028023455.1. NCBI lineage: Eukaryota > Metazoa > Onychophora > Udeonychophora > Euonychophora > Peripatidae > Epiperipatus > Epiperipatus broadwayi. The sequence continues at coordinate 773,974 of JAQFVV010000347.1, read as the reverse complement.
GTATGAATAAAATTTGTATCATAACTTAAGTTAGCATTAAGTTAAATGTAAGATGGTAAGTGTAACTTCTGATAACTGGCCTATAATTAGAATAGGTTATCCCATTAAAGACCATAAATAAAGTAAATGTATTAGAAATAAATTTAATATTTTGCGTATTGCATATGATTGGATTAATCATTTTTAAAAAAAAAACAAAAACAAAAATAGTTAGTCAATAATTTTGAATAAAAGCTTCTACAAGGTTACCAAAATTTAATAAACAATGTATTGGTAATGAAATGTACTTTTAGTTAATCAATCCATATGATTGCATACAGGAGAAGTAGTAACCTCTAGTCCATAACCAAAAGAGTATACAGATTAATGTCAGTTATATTTTATATTTTTGTATTACTATGGGATTAAGAGCACAAGATCGGAAGAGCAGTCGTGTATTTTGTATTACTATGGGATTATTGAATAAATGTTCATATATTTTTTTTTGTGATAATAATAAATTATAGTCTTGTTAAAATTTGTTGTAGATTCATTTTTTTTGTTTTTATATGCTAAATATAAGTGTTTGCACAATATTTGCAAAACCTTTTCTTGAGTCCGAAATCATTCCAAATTCTTAAAAACTTAATATACCAGATAAATAAAGTTAAGCAGATCGGAATATGTCATTATATTTTAGTTTAATGATAATTATTTATGGAGTTGAAAACTTAAGACTAAACATTCAGATCGGAAGAGCACAAAAAAAAATTAAATTTATTCCCAAACCATTAACTTTGGTTGCACATTATTCCATTCCCATTTAGTTAAATTGTCTAAGTAATAAATCTTAGTTATATTATTGTGTTGTCATGGATGATGGAAGGACACAAAAAGCACCCTTGTCTTTTTATTATTCTGACTGAGATTCTGAAAAAAAAAAAAGGCTGTGTTATTCAAAATTATACGTCATTATTGAATAGAATTATCATCTCTTTAAATAATATAGCAGTTGATATGAGAGATGAAGACACATTGAATTTAAGTAAAATAAATGTTTCCTATAGCCGACCAGAATGCCAGTCATATGCGACAACACAATACTGCCGAGCATTTCCTTACATGAAACAAAGAACCCTGAGATTAATATTATTATAATTATTCTTTAAATTAATAAGTGATCAATTATTGTTGTTATTACAATCGTGGCATGGCTTAAGAGAATTGAATGTACAATTGTATTATATGAAAAGTATTTTAGATCATATTGGAAAATTAATGGATATGTTGCTTTATTTTTTGGTTGCCTTAACAACAACCTGAAAAAGTGCAATGGGTGATAAAATTAGTGCAAACTAAACTAATAAATAATTACAGAATAAACAGAGGAATTTTTTTTACTGGGTTAGAAATGGCCGCCCAACTACAGGGGCCATCGATGGCTATAGCTGGCCACGATGAATTTAGTAAACTTTTCTTGAAGTCAATATTAATATTGTTTGCACTTGAATGGATTAGTTATTCATTGATTAAAAATATTTGCCAATAATGAATTGTTTTAGCCATAAGATATTATGTGAATATCTATTATATGATCTAATCTTTTGCCACTGAAAAAATAAATAATTAAGTTGTCAGTTTATGATGTTGTGGTCTGTAGGCAATTCCATAAAACACTGTAATGATTTTATCATTTATGATGATCTGTTTGTCTGGTCTTGTGATTGGCACTTATGCTATATTACATAATATCTAATGAGATTTATATGGACCAAGAAGCATATGAAAAAAAAAAAGAGCATATTTAGTAGTTAATGTTGGAGCTTTAGGGATATTAAATGTCAGAGCATAGTTTTTGGTGTAGATTGTTTTTGGTAGGAGAGGCATGGAGGCAGGATGTCTTGTCAATAATTTCTTATCGATAAATTTATTAATAGTTCATTGCTAATATTTCAGTACTGTTAAATACTAAAAGAGTTAGAATTTTAATATGAGTGAAAACAAAGATAATCATAGTATTTCTGAGGATTTGGGAGGATCCCAAGAGTTACAATCCCCTGATACACAGACTCCATATTTTAGTGTAGAATTAAAAGAGGAAGGGGAAGATTTGGATATAGCTAACCCAGAAGAAGCCACAATAATAAAGGGAAAACATGAAAATGAGCCAGATCAATTAATGAGAAATACATTGGAGGAATTCTTGAAAAAATTAGAAAAATCAAATAGTGAATTGAAAAGTCAGATACAAAACTCAAATAGTGAATTAAAACAATCAAATAGTGAATTGAAAAGTCAGATACAAAACTCAAATAGTGAATTAGAACAATCAAATAGTGAATTAAAAAGTCAGATCCAAAACTCAAATAGTAAATTAGAACAATCAAATAGTGAATTAAAAAGTCAGATACAAAATTTAAATATTAAATTAGAGAATCAAATGCAGGAGATCAAAGAGACATCTCAAAATCAAGTACAGGAGATAAAGGACTTAAGGGAAGATTTGAGAAATCATGTAGAAGAATCAAAATTGGCCTCTGAAAAGCTGGAAATAAGAATAAGGAAAGAGATCGAAACAAATTCTGAAAGGGCAGAAAATATGATTGAGGCTATCCAGCAGGACTTTAAAAGTCAATATATTGTATTAAACAATGAAGTACAGGAAATAAGAAATTATCAAAAGGAAACAGTAGTATTTCAAAGAGAAGTTCAGGATAGAGTTGAATCTATTAAGGGAGAATTAGACAGTGCTAGAAGTGAAGTTAGTAATTTGAAAGAGGAAGTTAAAAATATAACTCTAGCACCTGACAATGTAGTGAAAGGATGTCAGAGCCAGATTACCAGATTAATAGCTAAACTAGAAACTCAAGAGTTAACCCAATGTGAGATTAATCAAAATCTAGAAAGTGAGCTAAGTCAAGTTATGGGAAGAGTAGAAAATTTTAATGATATAATAAAGAGTAATGCACAGCTATTACATAATAATCTCCAAGATGAAATAGGGGAATTAATGACTCAGTGTGAGAGTAAAGTCTATCAAAGGTTAGAAGATAAATTCGGGATAGATAAAGATGAAACTATTAACCAATTGGAACAACAGATTAAACACTTAAATGTAGGCCTAAAAGATAGTTCAAAGAGAATAGACTGTGAATGGCAGAACTATAAGTTAGAATTAGAGAGTCGAATGCAAGCTATAGACTATAATAGGGATAATTTTACAAAAAGTAAAAAAAGTTGTTCAAAGTAAAGGTTTATCTGAAACTCAAGTAAAGGAAACAAATAATGGTCATAATAACCAAGTAATATCTGAGTTACATACGGTAATTAGTCCAGTAGAATCAATATACGATCCATTAAATGAGGCTAGAAGTAAAGTCATGCTAGAGCCAGAAAGTAATAGCTCCATGGCCTTAAAATTCTTAAAAATAAAATTTTTTAGAGGTGAATATCTGGAGAATCCACACGAGTATCTCCAGAATCTGGAGGAGTTATTCACCTTATGTCATTTATCTGAGATAGAAAAGATTGCTATTGCCGCTAACCATTTGTGTGCAGCATCTAAAGACTGGTGGCAATCATTATTTATTAAACCAGAAACATATGGAGACTTCAAATATCTTATGTTAGCCAGTTTTTGGGGGGAAGACCGCCAAGATAACCTGAGATATCAGATATCTCAGGAAAGATATCATGTAAATAAGGGTAGTTATACTCAGTTTTTCAGGAGTCAGGCCGTCAAATTGAAAACCTTGACAGCTTATCCTTTATCTGAGACACAAATTGTGCGAATAATTCGCCATAATCTGCCGAGGCATATAGAGCAGATCTTGATTGCTGCTGACAGACATACCATAGAAGAGGTAGTAGAAATTTTAGATTCGTTAGAGACCAGCGATAGGAATATTGATAATAGAATTAGGGTAAATAGAGACACCCATCCGATGGTGAGTAATATCAATTTCGCAGATAGGTCACATATGGGAAGGAGGAAGTTAGTTAGAGAAAAAGGATATTATAGGACGAATCCCTATGGTAGACAGAATAGCCACCTCAGTAGGCCAACAGTTAAGAGTAGAATTCTGAATGAGAATCAGCCTTCTACTAGTGGTATCCCAACAATACCAAAGAAAAATATAAAAGGTAGTAAAAGTAGCGGGGCATTAAATTAAAAAGGACCTCGCAGGAACGTTCCTCACTTCGGGGCCCTATTTTTAAACATATGGGGAACAGCATGATGTGGATTATCAATAATATAGACCTTGACATTGATTATTTGGAACCTGGCAAAATGTCTGAGCCACCTATCTTGTACAACTGTCCCATGATAAAGATTATCATTTCAGGAATTGTTGTCAACACCTTAATTGATTCAGGCAGTCAAGCTTCCTTGTTGTCTGAAGAAACTTACTTGAAAATTCAGTCAGCTGACCAATCTATTCCAATTTTACCAACTAAGGTGATTAGGGTAATACTTGCTAATGGAAAGAAGACTAAGTTATCTAATAGACAGGTTTTTATTACATTAGAAATTAATTTGTGCAAATTTGAGCATGTCTTTTTAATCATGCCAGGTTTGATTCATGAAGCCATAATTGGTTCGGATTTCATGACTCTAAATAATTGTTATATTAATTACAGAGATGAAACTTTTGGATGTAAAGAGGAGATTTGCCCTCTTGTAGTCAATTGTAATAGTCAGATGAATCAATTAATGACCATACAGGAGACAACAGTTGATGTAAATATTAAAGTTAAGTTGGATGGTTCATGTATTATTGGCACAGAATACTATAAACCATTTTTCCAGTTGTTGTTCCAGTATCATTGTGTTTTCTCCAAAATACCTGGTATATTAAAAGGGTATGTCCATAGAATCAATTTGAAAGATAATGAGCCTTTCCAGCAGCGTACTTATCCTATTCCTTATCAATACCAGGCAGAGGTTCAACAGCAGATTAATAAGATGATTGACTGGCAAATAATTAAGCCCAGCCCTTCGTCTTATGTGAATCCATTAGTAGTAGTCAAAAAGAAAGATGGATCCATTAGAGTCTGTCTGGATGCACGTACACTTAACCAGCATACTGTCCCAGAGCATGACATACCATCACCTATTCAGGAATTATTGATGAAGTTCAAAGGGAAGAGCATATTCTCCACATTTGATTTAACCGCCAGCTATTGGCAAATCCCACTCCACAAAAATGATCAAAAGTATACGGCATTCCGTTACCAGGGCCAATCTTATATTTTTCAAAGGATGCCCTTTGGTTTAATTAATAGTGGGGCTGGCCTTATCAGATGCTTGAATATGGTCTTTTCAAAAGAACTGAAAAATTTGTTAGTTATATATGTCGATGATATTGTCATTGCTTCGGAAAATTTAAATGATCATTTACAGCATCTTAGCATGTTTCTTTGTGAGTGCTTAGATAACAATATAAAAGTCAACTTAGAAAAATGTATTTTAATTGCCTGAGAAATCTCTTTTCTTGGTCATTTGGTTAGTGCTGAAGGGGTCAAACCTCACCCAGACAAAATTGCCGCCATTCAAAGGTTTCCCGTCCCTAAAACCAGAAAGCACTTGAGATCATTTTTGGGACTGTGTAATTACTATCACAGGTTTTATAAAAAATTTTCATATGATACTATGCACTTATCTGTTTTATTAAAAAAGTGTGAAAAGTGGAGATGGACCCAGGAACATACAAGGGAATTTCAAATTATTAAAGATAACTTTTTGAAAACAGTAATTTTAGCCTATCCAGATTTAAATAAAGAGTTCTATTTGCAAACCGACAGTAGTGGGTTCGGTTTAGGGGTGATTCTATACCAATTTAATGAGAATAAGGAACCTAGAGTCTTATATTTCTTAAGCCGACATTTAAGGGGAGCGGAACTTAACTATACCACCACAGAAAAAGAGGCATTAGCTGTTGTGTGGGGATTTCAAAAACTTAGACAGCTTTTGTTGGGATCAAAAATTATAGTATTAACTGATCATCGTAGTTTAGAGTTTCTCAACAAGAGTTACCTTAATAATGAAAGATTAATCAGATGGAGCCTCTATCTCCAACAGTATCAGTATGAAATCATATATTGTTCAGGACAGGATAATGTCATTGCAGATATTCTTAGCCGCAATCCTGTTTCTGTTAATTATCAGAACCCCAGTACTGAAAATATAATTATTTGTAATATGTCTAGTTTGTTAGAGGAAGAAATAGTTAGAGATTATACAAATTTAGAATTACTGCAAGCACAGGATGCTAGGCTGGAGAGAATAGTTCACTTCTTATCAGATCCAGCTAAATTAGGTCAGAAAAGTAGATATGCTGATAGAATTAAAGAGGGGTATAGGTTTAAAGATAGAATTTTAATGAAGAAATTAAAAAGGGGAGATGAAAATTCTTGGAGAGTGATTATTCCTTTATGTTTAGTCAATAAACTCATAGATTATGTTCACACCCAATATGGACACTATGGAATTCAGAAAATTGAACCTATTATTAAGAAGCATTTTTATTTTCATAAGATGTCTGAATCCATTGACCGTAGACTTAGGGAATGCGAGATTTGTTTAAAAACTAAGTTTCAAAATAAATCGTATGTGGGAACACTTCAACCCATACTGCCCAGTCAGCCCAATGAATTATTGGCACTGGACTTTTATGGACCACTTCCACCTTTCAACCGTCAAAAATTTATTCTTGTGATGTATGACGTTTTTACCAAATATGTCTCTGCTTACCCAGTTCCAAAAACAGATGCTAAAAATGTTATTAAGTGCTTGGAAACTTATCAAATTCCATTAATAGGAAAACCAGCTTCAATACTTACCGACCACGCTACTGCATTCATTTCTGGTACATGGAAAAAGTGGGGTAAGAAGCAAAATATTCAACATATCATGTGCTCGATTAGAAATCCCCAATCCAATCCAAGTGAAAGAATCATGCGTGAGATAAGTAGGTTGTTTCGAGTATATATGGAACGGGATCACAAACAGTGGGTCAATAAGTTGCCACAGGTGATTAATTATATAAATATAACTATTAATGAGTCTACTAGGATGTCTCCAATTCGGCTGCACTTTGGTAGACCTGAACCTTTACTAATCAAAACACCGTTACCCATAATAGTGGAAAATATTAATGTGGAACATGACCAAGCACTGGCCAGAATTAACCTTAAAAAGATGGGTGATAAACGCACTCGTTATTCCAAAACCAGTCCACATCCTTTTAAAGTCCATGATTTTGTTTTAATTAGAACTCCCCATGTGAGTAATCTCCGGAAACATATGTTTAGAAAATTCATGTATCTTTATGAAGGCCCCTATGAAATTGTGAAACAAGTGGGTGAGAATGCCTTTTTGGTCTCAACCCCTGATGGAACAAGAGGTACCTATAATGCCCGAATCTTACTACCATATCCCAAGCAAAATTAAATCCTTTAAACTGTATTTATTGACATAAGAAAGAAGTAGGATATAAACTTAGTAATACCATAAGAAGTGTTAAAAATGCATATATTATTTTATTTTTTATTTATTATAACGGTGGGAGAATTGTAACCTAGTGTTATTGACACTTGGTTTACTTGGCATTATTTCTGCAGGAAAACAATGCTATTCTTTAAAGAAATAAAAAGATAAAATAACAATAGTAATAATTGATTAATAAAGTATGCTATTCACTCACTTTGGCATGTTTTGGGTGAATAACTAATAGATTTAGTAATGCAATATCATTTTTAAAAAGAACATGAATAATTTAATTAAGATATTAATAATTAAAGCAAATTAATATAGTATAAAAACAAATATCATAAACAGTAATTGATTTTGGATGGGTAGAGGGGAAGAAGAGATGAATGTCTTATCATAGAGAACAATAACTTCTGGTAATTCCATTTGTAGAAAATGAGTTATAAATTACTGATAATTATCATTAATTAAATGTATTTATTATTTTTTTTTATTGTCAAATCACTTTGTAATCTATTTAAATAATACTAAAACTATATGATTGTAATAAGTTTTTCCTTTCTTTTGTTTATGTTATAATCAAATGATTATTTTTCTGTAAGAGGTCGCTAAAGTCAAGATCATTTTTTTTGAAAAAAAAATATAGTCTGCTTTTAGTTTTCAAGGAAGGAACAGTGCTGAAATTTGGTAACTCAATTTTTTCATTTTATTTTGCAGAAATAAATGTAATCAAAGTAAAATTTTAATAATATAATGTGTAGCTAAATTTTTTTTGATAAGACATCCTGATTTTCTTTGCCATCTACCTATTTAAAAACCTTTTATACTTAAAATTTTATTGTCTCGCGCTAAAGTTCAAAAATGACAGATGTAACTAAAGGAGTCACGAAAAATTATATTATATCTAAATTAAGGAAAAGAAGTGATTTCCAAGAAAAAAAATTAATTATTTATTAACTTTATGTCATTTATTGATATTTTCTTGGTATAGAAAGAAAAAAAAAAATAATTGAAAGAAATATTTTGAAACCAAGGAAAATCAACTAGAAACATTTTCGCGCTCTTTCTCAATATTGTCTGCCTTTACAAGTAAAGTAGTTACATACGTTAAAATATGTTTTCTTCACCAAGAATTGTCTGGAAATAATAATAATGATAAATAAGATTAAATTATGCACCTGTATATTTTTTAAAAGAAAGGAAATAATAATGATGATAAATAAGATTAAATTATGCACATGTATATTTTTTTTTGGAAAAAAATATAAACTTTCTGAGAGTAAATATAGGAAGAGTTATATAGGGGCATTCTTACGGAGAAGTTACCATTAAAAAAATTTATAATTCCTAAAGTATGAACAAAACCAAATATCTTAGTGACTTAATGATAAAAATAAATGATATATTATATTACACATCAGTTGGATTTATTAAAACTTCCTATACATGTAAATCAGCTGCAGTTATTATCAGAATAATCTCTCGGAAAAATTGCGCATTTCCATCCATAAGTAAGCTAGCTAATATGAATTGTACGTATCGTCAATAAAAAAAAAAAAAAGAAAAGAATTGTGTATGTTTATCGTCTATCGTCAACTGTTCATTATGTTAGAATATGTATATTTTATTTTTTTTGGATCCCAAAATTGTAGCAGTTTAATTTAAGTAAGAATTAATCTTCAATTCTGCTATATTTTTCTTTACCTAATTTATTAAACGCACAAAATAAGAGAAAACTTTTATTTAAAGGAAATAATACCATGCGTTTATTGTTTTTAAACTTGCTTCGTGAAATACGACTGGATAAAGCTCTTCAATTGCTCAACAGAAAAACATTTTCTAATGAGAGAGTATGCACTTGTTAATTAATGATTGTTTAAAACTAAGTTATAAATGATATGTATTTTTTTTGTTATATCACATAGGTTAAAGTCTGTATGGTCAAGTGATATTTAATAGCCTTGTAATGACAAAGGTATGTTTTAATATAATTATTATAGGTTAAGTTGATATTTAACACGAAAGAAAAAAATCTATAAAATATGTTTTAATTATTACATACAATTGTAGGTAGAAATTTTGTATGTTAGATACGTAAAAGAAAAATATTTAGATATTTAAGGGGTAAAATAAATATTGAAAATTATCAGAAGTAACTAAAAAAAAAAAAAATGCTATAACAAAATATTTCTTGTTAAAGTTTTGAAACGAATTTATACTGTATTAATTGAGGAATTTATTCCTAATTATTCTTAAATAACACATCCACTTTATTTAGTTTAAGATAGTATGCTACCAACTATTTTGAATGTTCCTTTATTAAAATTAAAATTATTATACTTTTATTCTATGATGTCCATTGATTTCAGATGTTGATCAAAGTATACACGGTAACATAAGTTTATTATAATCAGTGTATTTACTTATCCTGCCCAGATATAGCATTGGCATATGCTTAATATTCGCATAGGTAATAATTATAATGTATTTATTTTGTGGGATGAAAAATGATCTCCCCAAAAGCTTTGTTTTCCATGAGAGGAAGATTTTAAATATAATGTTCGGGTATGTTTATAGCCCAAGTGATCGATTTTCATAGATAGGACGATCAAGAATTTATCTAGCATTTAGTATGCTTCATTCGTTTAAATCCCAGGAGAGGATTGTATTTGGTGTGTGTTCGTTGTATGCCCAAGTAAGAGGCAAGAAACCACCAAAATATTTTAATGTAGTAGATTACTCTACAGACCTTCGTGGTTATTCCATATTCCTCATGTGAAAATAAAGATAGCTCCACCATGGAAGGTGTTGATTATTGTGCTTAATTTTGAAAGTTCGGGCAAGATAAAGGTTATATTGGAGGTGTTAGTTCCTCAAGATCCACTTTAGTATAAATAGTGCGTTAGTAACTAAGATCAATATCTGTATTGTGCTGCTAAATATTGCTAGTATTTGACAAGTAAATCAATGGAGAAAGTAATTAAAATTGCGTAATTTAAAACGCTTATTTACTGAAGGAATATTCAAATGCAATATTTAATTCTGGTTAGTAATTAAATAATACTCATATTTAAAATTATACGTATGAATAAAATTTGTATCATAACTTAAGTTAGCATTAAGTTAAATGTAAGATGGTAAGTGTAACTTCTGATAACTGGCCTATAATTAGAATAGGTTATCCCATTAAAGACCATAAATAAAGTAAATGTATTAGAAATAAATTTAATATTTTGCGTATTGCATATGATTGGATTAATCATTTTTTTAAAAAAAAAACAAAAAAACAAAAATAGTCAATAATTTTGAATAAAAGCTTCTACAAGGTTACCAAAATTTAATAAACAATGTATTGGTAATGAAATGTACTTTTAGTTAATCAATCCATATGATTGCATACAGGAGAAGTAGTAACCTCTAGTCCATAACCAAAAGAGTATACAGATTAATGTCAGTTATATTTTATATTTTTGTATTACTATGGGATTATTGAATAAATGTTCATATATTTTTTTTTTTATGATAATAATAAATTATAGTCTTGTTAAAATTTGTTGTAGATTCATTTTTTTTGTTTTTATATGCTAAATATAAGTGTTTGCACAATATTTGCAAAACCTTTTCTTGAGTCCGAAATCATTCCAAATTCTTAAAAACTTAATATACCAGATAAATAAAGTTAAGCAGATCGGAATATGCCATTATATTTTAGTTTAATGATAATTATTTATGGAGTTGAAAACTTAAGACTAAATTTATTCCCAAACCATTAACTTTGGTTGCACATTATTCCATTCCCATTTAGTTAAATTGTCTAAGTAATAAATCTTAGTTATATTATTGCGTTGTCATGGATGATGGAAGGACACAAAAAGCACCCTTGTCTTTTTATTATTCTGACTGAGATTCTGAAAAAAAAAAGGCTGTGTTATTCAAAATTATACGTCATTATTGAATAGAATTATCATCTCTTTAAATAATATAGCAGTTGATATGAGAGATGAAGACACATTGAATTTAAGTAAAATAAATGTTTCCTATAGCCGACCAGAATGCCAGTCATATGCGACAACACAATACTGCCGAGCATTTCCTTACATGAAACAAAGAACCCTGAGATTAATATTATTATAATTATTCTTTAAATTAATAAGTGATCAATTATTGTTGTTATTACAATCGTGGCATGGCTTAAGAGAATTGAATGTACAATTGTATTATATAAAAAGTATTTTAGATCATATTGGAAAATTAATGGATATGTTGCTTTATTTTTTGGTTGCCTTAACAACAACCTGAAAAATTAGTGTCATGGGTGAAAAGTGCAATTTTCTAATAAAATTAGTGCAAACTAAACTAATAAATAATTACAGAATAAACAGAGGAATTTTTTTTACTGGGTTAGAATATATATATATAAGTTTATAAAAAAAAAATATTCAAATGCTGACATTTTCCATTGTTACCCCAGATGATAGTTTTTGTTAATGATCAATCTTTAATTTCTGAATATTATTTTTATTTTATACTAAAACTCATTAAATTGCACATGACTCTTTTTAATTTGATTTTTCAAATAAAACGTTAAAAATTATATTTGAACTTTTCAAATATTAAAATAGTGAGTTTTAATAAAATCAAAGAATGTAAAACATCATCCAATATTCTGAAGATAAACATGTCTTGAGAAAATCAATAAAATCTTTTTAATTTTAATTATTTTAACATGAATAAATAAAAGTGGATTTAAACAAATCTATCAAATTCTGCTTTACAATCTTAAATTTGCTTTATAATTTTTAGAATATCTAAAAATATTATAAAAACATGTCAGTTCTGATAGATGATTATATTGTATGATCAGTTTTACATAGGTGGCAGCATAATATGCTGAAATTTTCTTTGTTTACATTATGGTCCAAATTATTAAGTTCTATTTTAAAAATCAAACATATTTGAATAAAATATAAGTGTATGTGCATATTCTTTTGTTTTAAATAATTATTAAACAATTATGGTGAAAAAGATAACAAATATTTAATCAACAAGCAATAAACCATATTTTTTAAATCCAAAACCTTTCTCAAAGTTGCAAATGCTATGAAATTTAAATTTCATAGAACCAAACCATTATAAAAATCAGATTAAAAGAACCAAACTATTAATGCATTAGAGGGTTTTTTATTTTTATGAACAATAGAGTAAAGATCTCTGAAAATTTATAACTCTCCAGAAAATACAGATCTTTTCAGTTTTTTAAAATTAATAAATAAATAAATGCAGGATTGCAGTTTTAACATTATTAAAAAACTCACCTTATTATCAGATAAAATACACAGTAAAAGAGTGATCGAAATTGGCAGAACTACCATATCTGAAGTAAACTTACCATAAAAATTAATGGAATAGGATAGTCATTGAGATAAAAATAATATTTCAACTTTTCAGATAAATAACAAAAGCAATAAACAAACAAAATAATTCATTTTTATGTATTAATAAAATCTATTTTGATGCAATTAAATTATTCTTAAGGTAATTTTTATCAGTAAAATGAATTTTGGTAAAATTATAGTCAAGCAATCAAATTATTTTTTAGAATATTAAAATGATATATATAAACAAATTATTTATTTATCAGGTGCTGTTCCTACACACAAGCACTGTATAGATTTATATCACTTGAAAAATACTCTCACTTACTAAACACAAGATAGTCTTTTGAAAAGGCAAGATGAATCTACCTATCTTTTTTACCTAATTGTATATGTATAGGCAAATTTTAAGCATTTAGAAATGAAAACATGAAGATCTTAATTAATCATCTTTAATTCCATTTACTACATATATAATAAATTTATACAATGCATATGAAGGGATGAGGTGCTAGTGAATGTTACAAATTAAATATGGCACTAGTTAAATAAATAACTTGTTATATATATTTAATATTACATCTAATATTGATGAGCACTAAATTGTAAAAATTTGCAAAAATCATTTATTACATATAGTGAATGGAATTAAAGATGATTAATTAAGATCTTGCTCTCATTTATATAAATGATTAAAATTTGTCTATCTCTCTCTCTCTCTCTCTCTCTCTCTCTCTCTATATATATATATATATATATATATATATATATATATATATATATATATATATATATATATATACCTTTAGATAAAAAAGATAGGGTGAATTCTTCATGTCTTTTCAAAAGACTTTATCTTGTGTTTAGTAAGTGCAAGTATTCCTCAGTGATTGTTATAAATCTATGCAGTGCTTGTGTAGAGGTGATTCTTAGTGACTATTTTAAAATTCTATTTATAGTTGTAAAAAAAAAAGATAATATTGAAGTGAACATCTTTTGTAACAGTAGATGTTTTCTTGTTTTAAAGCTAAGCTCTTCACATTTGCCATAATTTAATATGTTTCAAATATTTTCAAATGAAAACTGAATAAATACATCACTTATATACTAAAAAGCAAATATTAAAGTTTATTTTTAAAAAAATAGGAATTATATTAATAAATTATATGTAAATTTGCATATTTTAAATTTTCAAAAATTGTGGCATTTTCTGCTCATTCATAAATTTTTATTTGAATAATTTTCTGACAAAAAAAATATTCAAATAATAAGTAAATGAATATATTAAATATTTATTGGTAAATAAAAATATTTAATTAAATTTTACAGAAGAAAAGTAAATAAAATAAATTATGTATAAAATGGCTTTTTGCAATTTTCCCAAAAAAAAAAAAAATAATAAAATGAAAAAAAAAAATTAGTTGGAAAAGATAATATTGTTCAAGCACCCTGAATGTATTTTACCCCTGTAAAAAGTATACACTTTTTATTTTTATAAATGGACTTTGTACTGAAAAATGTTGATACTTAGAACTTTATTAAAAAACTTATCAATCAAAACGAATGTTAGTTCTAGTTTTTGCTATCAAATGCAAACAAATCTGTAAAATGAATACTACAAATCACCAAAAGTGAAGCATTCTAAGCTGATTTCAGTTCCTTCACTACAAGATCAATTAATTAATTATTACTGGATTTAAACCCTATCTAGAGAATAAGCTTTAAAATTTGAGTAAACAGAAGAAAAGCAAGTTAAGATAATAATTACTCTTTTCCTTAATTTTATTTATATTACAAATAAATTATCTTAGTTTGCTTTATAAGTATAAACATACAAATTTCAAAAAATGATATAGAAAAACAATTTATGTATTTTAATATTTTGCACAATATAATTAAAATTACCATATAATACTAAATTGTCCAAGCACTTTACTACTGTTACACAATGCTTTATTTACCACTCTTAAAATTAATTAAAATTGCTTTTCATCAACTAGATTATCATAATACACAAAATACTGATATACTCAGTGTATTACATTTCATTTAATTTAGTTTCTGCTTTTAAACACTGTGTAGAGCTTCTTAATTTCATACTGACATAACTAATTGATAAGTTGAAGATTCAGTGAACCTTTGACATTGATATATTTAAAAATGGAAGTAGTGAAGCCTAAATTTTTATATTAAGTAGCCTATAAATAAATAAGTCAAGAATGGATCATTCATTTGTACTTTTAAAATATTTACCTCTATTTAAATAGATTTGTATTAGCTCTTTTGTAATAGTTTTTCAGAAAGTAATCTAAAAACATAAACAGTTTTCAAAAATTAAATATGTATTATGCATAATTCATCATTAAAAATAAAACATTTTCCCATAACATAAAATACTTTCCTTAAAAGATTTTATAAAGTAATTTAAAATAAATATGTGTTTGTGTGATAATAAAATATTTCACTTATTGAACTATGACATGTTTTATTGAAATTGAGACATGTAATCATCAAAAGCAATTCTGTTAGTCCAGGCATTCATGAGTTGAAGTCAAATTCTGAAGTTTATATCTATATCCACTGAACTCTTATAGTCTCATTATGGATCATATATGCTGTCCTAGTAATAAAACAGCAGCTAACTTAAACCTCTTTGTAGCCTTTCTTCAGGATATTCATCCATAATCAAAATAACATAAAGGAAACAAGTAAATTTGTCATTTTAGCCTTTTTTTTTTTTACAATTTTTGATTACTAATCCAGTTCATTTTTTTATTGTACTACGTTCTGATTAACTAAACATTTTCACATAAAAAAATATGAAATTTAGAATAGATTTGATTCTTTACTAATGTATTTCATTAAACTTGGCATTTACAGTTGACCTTAATTTTTTTTTTTCCATTTTAAAAGACAAATAAAAAAATTTGAAGGGCAAATAAAAATACTGCAAAAAATAAAATAAAATAGAAATATGTAATTTACAATTAATAAGAAACAATTGCCATATATCTATAATTTACAATGAATTTGTACTTTAATATAATGAACTTTTATGAGAATTTAATTTTACCTCAAAATGTTCAATTTATTAAAGAGTATCAGTTCAGTAGTTCCACACAGTTCAAACACAGAAAACTAAAAAGAAAATTGAAAGTAGTATTCTGGATATATTGGTATCGTTCATAGCATATACATATATGAATTCATAGTATTATTTCCGGGAGTTTCCATGTAATAAAAATATAATAGCTAAATAGCTGACATTTCAGTACAGTAATAAGTACTTTTCTCAGTTTCTCCTTTCTCAAATCATGAGAATGTGTGTGTGTGATTTAAAGTCGTTATTTTTTTCTTTTGTTATTTCTCCTCATTCTCAAATTCTATTGGGTGAAAAGTTTTTAAAAATATTTTATTCTCCAATAGTTTTTTTTCAAATATTGTTAATTTTTTTTAATTCATACTTTTCATTTATGCTCTTGGGCCTTTTAAAAATCTCTTTAGCTTCCCTTAGCAATTTCTAGTCATATTGTTAAATTTTTGCCAGAGTATGTGTTTTATTAAAATCGATCTGTTTTATTAAAATTGATATATATATATTTAAATATATATAAAGTATAAACCATAAATAATATATATATAAAGATTCAATATATGAATCATAATGATTTGAAATTTAAACATTAAATAATATGTAATTACAGAAAACACTTTCAATTATTGTAATTATAAATATGTGACTTTTTTCGCATTAATATAGGCTTTAAACCCAATACAATCAATCAGTGAATAAAAATATTTTATAGAAAACTCAGAAATAAATAGCCTAAAGAGAATATGAAATACATAACAATTCCATTTATACCTAAGGTTACTTCAAATATTGCAAAAAAATTGTCTAACAAATTCAAATTTAGCTTCAGAACAACTCCCAGTACTAACCGACTAATAAATAATTCAAAAGATAAAATTGAAAAAGATCAAGCCCCTCATGTGGTCTATAAAATGGCATGCTCTAAATTAGGCTGCCATGCATCCTACTATGGTGAGACTCAGGCTAACCTTAATACAAGAATTTACCAGCACAGGTATGTATACAACAGGGTTAAAAGTAAAAATAAAGGAACATCAGTATTCTGGGACCACCAAGCAGCTACAGGCCATGTATTCAAACCCAGTTCTGCCCAAATAATTTGTACAGAGAAGAATGATGCCAAAAGAAAAGTTAAAGAAGCTTTCTACATAGCAAATGATATTAGTGCCATTAATAGAAGAGAGGCATGCTTTGCTCTCTCCAAACAATGGACTAACTAATTAAAAATTCAAACTCATTTGCATAATCACAACAGTCTTCATTCACAAAGCTATGAGTATGAGATTCCAACATTAAATCTCGAAAGCGCTAAGCAGACCTATTATATATTATTCATATAATTATAGCTTCACTATTTAATGCGAAAAAAGTCGCATATTTATAATTACAATTTTCACTAGTGAAGAGAAAAACACTTTATTACTTTCAATTATTATAATGTAATTTATGGCGTTATGGTTTTTGAATTTTAATTGCCATAACTACATCTTGAATTGCAAATCTAGACTGAGTAAAATATGCTTAAAAATTTATTTCAATTACCTGTCTCAAAATCTCCTCAAGTAGTAATTTTTTATTTGTATCTATTGATTCTTAATTAAAAGCTAAAACAAAAAATAAACCTCTAAAAACTTTTATCATCTAAAAAATGGCAAGCTCATGAATAATTACACAAATTCATTTCATTGTTGCATATTTCTTGAGAAGCACTTATTCAAAGCATTCGCATTTCAATAAGTAATTTAATATTTATTACTCATTTTTATTAATATACAAATATTAGTGATGTTTTTCATTTTATAAAAAGTGTTGATAAACTGTATATTTAAAAATTTTCACCTTTGGATTTTTATATGCTACAATCTTACATTTCTAGATTTAAATTACCTATACTTCTGTTTTGTACTTACTGCTGTGTATGACAGAGTAAAATTACCTAGCTGATAAAACTAAATTGGATCAAATACATTTTAGAAGCTATTAGCATATTTATTTAGTATGCTTTAAATTCAGGAAGAATATACATCAATTGTAAAATTTTATATATATTTAAATATACACGCACACATGGCATCCAAATAATACAATTGTAACTATTATTAAAAAAAAAAGGTCATCCGAAATTATTTTTATTAATTTGATAACATCATCATAATAGCTTTCTGTTTTCATTTACAATTTATTTATGATTGCATAAATATATGCAGTAACACTCTAGTGTTTAGAAATCCATATAGGCTATTAAACCATCAAATTAAAGCTTTAAGATAATATCTTTTCAACCATTGAAGTCTCATTGCACAGCTTTCATAGTCATCCAAATGTGAATAGAGCTAAAAATAAATAAATATAGGATATGCAGTAAGTTTTGCATATGCAATAATATGTCTATATTACTAAATTACAGGAAATTAAAGATCTGTATGAAAATTTAAATTATCTGATTCACACTTTGTAATCACATTACTTAGTATTATTTAAAACCACGAACTATGATCAAATATTGTGAATAAAGAAGCTGAGATGTGATTCCATTGCACAAGTCAAAATGCGAGCATACATTTATATAATTATAAAATATTTGAAATTATAGGGGAATTAGAATTCTTTTGCCCCCTTCATCCATCCACTCTATCTTATACCACTGATACCCACGACCATACACATGAAAAAGGTAAATGATTATTAATATACATATTTCATGCTGAACCAACATTCATCTATTGGCATCAGCATGGGATTTGGGCATTCCATGATCAGATTTTCAATGATATGGATGGCTGAAGTGTTGAAAGGTAGAGTAGATTGAGGCATGTCCATTAAAGTTTGATGATTTGCTATCTTAACATGGGAAGAGCACTCATTATATATATGAGTGGGAGATGATGCTCTGAATCAACTTATGAGTGCTGGTTCAGCACAAAATGCAGATTGGTAATCATTTATCTTTTTTCATATGTATGTGGTCATTGCATCAGTGGTAGGAGATAGGATGAATAGATGAAGGGAACTTGAAAGTCTATGTTCAAATAACCTATAATAACAAGTAAATAAAATAGCTAATGCAAGATTTACATTATATAATGATACAATCATGATGCCTATAGACTTAGTTCAGTTTTAGGGTATATCATGAAAAAAAATCCATTAATGATAACCAATTGTAGTGAATTTAAGATAATTTACCAGTTTGATTGTGATATGTTATATTCAGTTTGATTCATGTGATTATGTATCTTAGATGTAAAATGGAGATATTTGGATCAAATTTTCTGCTCCCAAGATATTATAAGTAATTATTCAGCAATAGGGTTTTTAAAACCTAATGATAGCACTTCATCATTCTTTATAGTTATTTTTCATCTGCCTGCCATATGTGCAATCAATCTAATTTTGAAATTGGGATCAAATAACTATCTGTTGAAAATTTTCACTATAAAATAAGCATTGAACATTAAGTAAGGAGTAACATTTTTTAATTATCATTAAATTGATTTTCATTTTGTTTTTAAAAATTGTTCTAAATGTAAAATCCTTATTAACTAACAAATTAAAAGTTTGGTGAGTATTCCTGTCTAGGTAATTTGGTCTACAGTGAACTATTTAAAAAGTGTTTTACCTATCTTAACAATTTGGGAATTTATCTTATAAACACCAATAGTTTCATGAGGTCATTATAATCTGCATATTTCATGTGGCATTCCAAGCTTATCATGTCACTAGGAAAATTGAAAATATAATAACTTATTTTAAATTGGATTTCATGAAATTATGATGAACTTAGAAAAAGAGTCATATAAAACAAAAATATTTCAACTGTGTATTAGTAAGAGTCAATATCAGTGATGATGATAAGATAGAATTATCCAGGCTCTTAATCAAGGCAAACTATGTGTTAACACATTCTTCAGAAGTTACTGAAACTACTATTTGGAAGAGAATAATCTAAATCATAATAAGATGCTGTAATCATAACAAAAATTATTTTTAAAAATTAAACTTAACAGTGACAATAAAAAAACAACTTATGATTCATTATAATGTAAAATAGAGTTTCAAATTCAATGATAGCAAATGTATTGAATATTTGACAAATGATTCAACTGTGGGTTCTAAAACTTTAAAGAAATCAAGCATTGGTGGCCTAGTGGTTGGCACAGCTGCCTTCCAAGAAATGACCCAAGTTCACTTTCCAATCAATGCATTTGACATGTGAAAAAAATAAAACTTTAAAGAAATCAAGCATTGGTGGCCTAGTGGTTGGCTCAGCTGCCTTCCAAGAAACTGACCCAAGTTCACTTTCCAATCAATGCATTTGACATGTGAAAAAAGTAAAACTTTAAAGAAATCAAGCATTGGTGGCCTAGTGGTTGGCACAGCTGTCTTCCAAGAAACTGACCCAAGTTCACTTTCCAATCAATGCATTTGACATGTGAAATAAATAAAACTTTAAAGAAAAGTTGTGAGTAGTTTAATTAAGAGTAATTTTTATAAAATGCACGTAAAGTAAAACAAAAATATAGTTTATACAGTTTAATATTTTTAAAAATAATTATGTGCATGATAAAAAATTAAATAATTTATTGTCTGGAGATCCATAAAAAGTTTGGGGCACTGGAAGTAATAGCCCACCATGAAACAAGAACCCCAGAGTCTGCTATTCTGCTACCTCACCAAATTATATAAGGCAATGCATGATTATACTATTCAAAATTTTTTAAATTTTATTTTGCTACGCGTAACTTAAATGACTTTTATAACTTTTCCTATACAATTTTAATTAATGTAAGCACTAGGAAACACTAAATAAGGAAAGTTTAGGATAAAAGTTGTATTATATTATGCTAAGCAGAACTTCGATACCTTAATTCTGATTATGATATCAAGACTAGAATATTGAAAGCTGCTTAGCTTAACATAATAAAACTTATTTTGCACTTTTCTTACTCAACGTTCCTAGCATTTACATCAATTAAATGACTTAAATATTTGAAAAATTTAGTTTTAAAAAGACTTTAAATATGATGTACAGCTTTTGAGTTCACTATGTAATTTTAGTAATGCTTATTATATTATATAAATATATGAATAAAGTATACTACATTCACTTTTGATGTAATTAGAGGAGATTTGAACACAGGTTTTCAAGCTCCTTTCAGCGATTCAGTCCATCTTATTTAACTGATACACAACACCACATACATGTGAAAAACATAAATGATCTCCAATATGCATTTCATGCTGAACCAGCACTCATCTGTTGATTCAGAGTATCATCTCCAACATTTATATACAATCAGTGTTCGGTTTATATTAAGATAGTAAATCTTCAAAACCTTAATGAACAAGGTTCAGTCTTCTTCACCCTCCAACTCTTCAGCCATCCGTATTATTGAAATTCTGATGCTGGAATTCTCAAAGCCCTTGTTAAGGTCAATATTATTGTCATACCCATGTTGACTTCAAATCACTTCTCTCAATGTAGGATCTTAATATGTCCATTTAAATACCCAATGGAGGAATGGGCAGAATTCAGGCTAAATCTGTAATATTTGAATACAAATATAATATATATATATATTGAATTTTAGATGCAATTAGAGGGGATTTGAACATGGACTCTCAAACTCCCAAGACTGACCATTAAAGTTTGAAGATCTTAATTTAAACTAAGCACTGTTTATATATATGATCTGGAACAACTGACGAGTGCTGATTCAGCATGAGATATATTGGACATCACATATCTTTTTCACATATATGTGGTCATGTGTATCGGTTATGTAAGATGGGGTAGGTAAGTGAAGGGAGCTTGAATGTCTCTGTTCAAATTCTCTCTAATTACATCTAAAGTTCAGTATATACATTATTACCCTTGTATTCAAGTATTACATTCACTTTTATAGTTTAAAAATAAACCAATTTTTTACTCATTTTTACTTTATAAAAAAAATAGTATTAAAAAAAGTTATTTGTATAAAAATTTTACATTTAATTTATTAAAAACATATACATTCATAATGATTAATAATGTTTCATTGTTAAATTTATAGATAATTACTTGCGCATCTTTTCATCCGAGCAAAAATTTTGCTTCCTAATACTTGCAAACAAGTTCAAATTTTATAAGTATTTAAGATGTTAAAACAAATTTCTAATTTCTGCTTATAAATATTTACTAATTTTCTTTATGTTATTGAAGAAGCTGAAAAAAATCGATCTGTTTAAGAGAACCGCTTGCTAAAACACATTAAATTTTATGAGCCTATAATTAACGGAGGTTGAAATGCATGGAAGCAAACGTTGGCTTTGTTCATTTTCCACCAGCTGCCTTCATTGACCATTCGGGCTAGGTTTTTATATACCACACGCACGCCCGTAAGTTGGAGCGTAGAAAGTGAAATAATAAAAACAATTTTGGAAAGAAGCACATAATATATAAATGAGGCTTCTACTGGGTGTTCCGGCAGTCAATAAATTAATTAGACATTGTTGCATTAAGTTGAGATAAAGAAAATATCTTGGGTAATATTGTTAAACATATTTATTTTTACTCATATAAATTAAATAACATTCATTGTATCAGGATAATTACTTCGTCACCTTATTAAATTTTCTTTCAGTTACTTTTAGCAGGATTATTAATTGGATTTGTATTGTTACACACACACACACACACACACAAACGCATTTATTTAAGACTTAATTTATGTGTAAAAAAAAATAACTATTTTTTTCTAATAACTTTCAAAATTGTTTTTATTTATTGTCCATCATTAGATGACTTTTTAGAGGTCAAAAATTATTGTTTTCCAAAAGCATTTAATAAAATGTATATCCTGTATATATATAAATTAAAACAATACTTTAGATAGCAGAAAAAGCTAATAGTGTATTAGTACACGTCAAAAAATCAACTTGTTAGGTAAATTGCTAATTTCTGGAAATACGTTGTAGTGTTTTATATATAATAATGAAGTTTTTATTTAAATATAACTTTAAAATATACATTGATTGCAAAAAATTTTAATAAAATATTTAAAAGCTAACTAGTGACTACAACTTCTGATGTATTGCATAAATATGAAATTTAAACGAAGTACCAAAACTCCCGGGAGTTATGTATAGACTAACACTCGTATGTAAATAAATGCAAAAGATATGTCTAAGTGTTAGTTTATACATAGCTCTCGAAGATTTTGCTTACTTCTATTTAAATTTATATAAATTAAGATATGCGATTTAAAATTTATATATATGAAATACAATATACTGTATATAAGAGACAATTTGTATTCATCTGTAGGTAAACTATGATCTTATGATACCTCGTTGTAATGTTCTATTGCTTACTTTTGTCAATTTACTTTAAGCAAAATATAATATTTATATAAATATACATAATAAACTTGAAATTATATAGGCAGCCGTATAAATATTATACATATATTAAGCAATAATTTGTAATATATTTTATACAGAACTTTACATCCAGCCCTAGTTGCAGATATAATTAAACTTAAAAATATAAATGTTGTTATTATGATAATAGAAAGTCTCCCTTTTAGAAAACACTGACTATTTAGTAATAATTAAAAACCTATAAACCCACCAAAATAAATGGTTGAATTTTTTCTTTGGTATTTATAAATAATGATAGAATTATACAGAGTTGATAAATATACAACATATAGAATAATAAGTTTCCAAGAAGTGGCTTTATATCACAGTCATCCATGTTACAAACAAAAACTGAATCACTTTTGTCTGCTTATCCATAATCTTACAAATTGCATAGTAGACTAGGTTGATGATAATTATCAGGCTAATTAGCAAATCAATCAGGATGTTCTTGTAGCCTTTAAATTTAAAAGTTAAAGTCAATTTCTATTTATTTTAACCCATAACAGCTATAATAACTATGTGATATCAATATAAATTTTTAAATGCCATAAATCCATATATTTTTAAAATTGAACAAGTGTCTACCATTTATCTTTCTAAGTATGTTCCTATTTTTCAAAAATCAAATTAGTTTGTATTAAGTTTTTATGTTCTTTTTTTTTTGGAATTAGCTGTATCTTATACTGCTTGTACATTAAATGAAAGTCAATTTTAATGTGCTTTTCAAGTGATCACTATTTTTTTTAAAAAACAATTTATACAAATATTTTAATACTTATTGTAATTAATGTTTACAATGATATAATAACAAATTTATATTATTATAAGTGATTATAATAAAGCAATTGATTGATTCCAGCTAAAAACAATTCTAAATAAAAATAATTTTATTTTTCCATTTTTACAATTTTACAGCTATATTTGTTTTATTTTTATATAAGAATAAATTTATTTATTGTAAAAAATACTTATAAAAAAAAAAATTAAATTTGGAATTATAATTATATAAAACAAACAATTTTTTAAAGAATGGTATGAAATACTGGTTGTAGCATTTATGCTACTACATTATGTTGTAACTGTTGTGAGTTAATTATCTTATAAATAAATTCTCAAATATCTATTAGGTAATGATACAATTTTACTTTCTATTTAAAATCATGGATGGCAAATGGGATTCATTTTGAAAAGATGACATATTTATCAATGCTGTAAAATTCTAACATTGCATATATAATATTTAATTATTGTTTATGAGGTTATTAAAATGAACAGAAATTTACTTTGCCTTGTAAAGTTAAATACAACCTGATACAAATGAAGCTATAAGGACATTATGAAAGATTTTATATTGCTTTAATCATTACTATTGTTCTAATCTACCATCCATATAAGATCTTGGAGATCAGATGGTTTTTTTAATCTATAGTATAGACAACTTAGATTCCAAGAAGTATTGCTATAAATTGTTTATATATGTATGGGTATGTTTAAATCTATTTATTGAAACAAACAAGTCCAAATTCTTTACTAAGACAATTACAAGCAAAATTCCAAAAGAATCATTTAAATGAACCTGTAAGTAATGTCCACTTTTTGTTCATCAATACCAATGTATTTTGTCAGATAATCTGACAAAATGGATTGTCAATGATATAATAACAGGTAAGATTAAGTGGCTAATATAATGGTTTTTGGGGGGATTTTGTGTATAATTATTTTCATAATGTGTACATATTTCTTTGTTCTATGAAGTAGGTTTATATTTTTAGTGTTACATATTTGATAAGCCATAAGATTATTTATGTGTTTATTAAAATAATTAATATATATGTATGTAAGTAAAAAATTAAAAAGTTTTGAAAAATAAAACAAACCCATTAATGAAAAGGTAATAAAAATAAATAATTAAAAAAAAGAGTTTAATTATTTAAAGATATACAATTATAATAAATATTTTGAATGCACATATAAAACAGAACATTACTTCATAATTATTAGAGCAATAATAACATCTGAGGAAGGGGAAAATAGATGAAAAAATGAGTTTTTGTGAAAATATGTATACATCTGCTTCTATATTTATTACTTATACATTTTAAACGTATATATTAAGATAAAATTAACATCTGTCATTTTAAAACAGCTAAAGCCTTTTGCATAAAACAGATAGCATATTATTTTTAATTATTAAAAGATAAAATATTTACTAAGTTGTTATTTTTAAAACAAATAAAAACACTCTTTTAGATAACTCATTGCAGTGCACGAGCGTATATATCATTTCTTCAAAAAATAAAAGTAAAAAGCATTGGCTTAAAAAGTTTCCTACTAGTTAAGAATAGTCAGAATCTATTTATTAACTAATAGTGGATGTTTCCTTGCATGGGCTATAAAACAGATATCTGAAAAATAATGTTAAATCTTATTAAAATCTTAAAAAGATATCAAATTTTGTTTGGTCAGTATTTGAATTCAGGGCTTTAGCACAACAGAAAGGTGTAATATTTCTGCATTATATATACTTTAAGATCCTATACACAGAAAAAATATGTATAGTCTCTTTACATTAATCTTAAATAAATTCTTCAGTCTTACTAATAGGTATATTATAAAAAAAATCCAGGTGCTTGCAAATCATTATATACCTCTGGAAAATTATTTATTCTCCAACTGTAGAAAAAGCTGAAAACATTTTAATTTTTACACATCATTACAGCATCAGAAACTCTATTTAAAGTCTAAAACTTGTAATATTATATAGTCACCACACCATCAAATATTACAAATAATTTTCACCCTCATTATGATTCTTTTACTGTAACTAATTTTAATATGTGATAAATGGTACTGTGATTTTGCTAACTTATTTAGGAGTAATTAAAATAAATAATGTTAATACATACTGGTTCTCATAGTGAAAATGTTAAACAAATACTTTATTGTTATTAGTTAATTAATATGTTCACTATCAACTCGTCCATCTCTTTTTGTAAAGTCTCTAGAAGAACTTTTTTAATATTTGCAACATTTTATTTTTCTTATGATATCTGTTATATATTGATAATTTTTATATTATTTATTACAAACATAAGCTTACAAACAAAAGTCATTCTAAAAATTAATACTTAAACTTGGCAAAATAGAGAAGTATTAAAGTGAATATGTAATGTCAATAATGACTCTTTTCTTACTGGTTTGTAAACTTGTCTACTTATAAAAAAACAATTGAATAAATTATAAATTACTTAAATTTTATTTTAAAAATAGAAACAAAGTTAAGTTGAGATATCATAAAAAATAAAAATATATTTTAAAAAATAATACATTTACTTCAATTAAAATTTGACAGTAAATTTCTTCACTGGAATTTATAAAAGCAATTATTGTGAAACAGTAAAAACAACTTCTGCTTTCATTATAAATACATTTTTATGATTTATCTTTTTAAAAACAAACATTTCCCAATAAGATCTAACTGTAATCAAATATCTTTTTGGTTTAATATAAATATTTTACAAATATATTGCAAAAAATAAGCTTAAATATGTAAATAAATTACTGAACATTACACATTTTCTTTTCAAAATACTAAAACAAATATGGAATTGTTTTGAGGCCAAATAATCTATCAATCACTGAAGCTGTACATTTTTTTTTATATTATGACACAACTAATCAGGTATTGTTAACTTGCATTCATATTAAAATTTAAAGTGATATTTATATGTGGTATATATGATACTAAAATCTTCAGATTGTTTTTTTAACTAATGATTTTAATTAATATTTTCTGCACAAATAATAAAATAGAAGAGAAAAACTGAAACAACAGCAATGTCACAATAATGTCTCAAAACACCCCAAAATAAGTGATTTTTTACCAGTTGTTAGAAAATGTGTTAAAAATGATCCGGATATTTTCATAATGTTTTCATAGATGCATCTATCTATCTATCTATCTATCTATCTATCTATCTATCTATCTATCTATCTATCTATCTATCTATCTATCTATCTATCTATCTATCTATCTATCTATCTATCTATCTATCTATCTATCTATCTATCTATCTATCTATCTATCTATCTATCTATCTATCTATCTATCTATCTATCTATCTATCTATCTATCTATCTATCTATCTATCTATCTATCTATCTATCTATCTATCTATCTATCTATCTATCTATCTATCTATCTATCTATCTATCTATCTATCTATCTATCTATCTATCTATCTATCTATCTATCTATCTATCTATCTATCTATCTATCTATCTATCTATCTATCTATCTATCTATCTATCTATCTATCTATCTATCTATCTATCTATCTATCTATCTATCTATCTATCTATCTATCTATCTATCTATCTATCTATCTATCTATCTATCTATCTATCTATCTATCTATCTATCTATCTATCTATCTATCTATCTATCTATCTATCTATCTATCTATCTATCTATCTATCTATCTATCTATCTATCTATCTATCTATCTATCTATCTATCTATCTATCTATCTATCTATCTATCTATCTATCTATCTATCTATCTATCTATCTATCTATCTATCTATCTATCTATCTATCTATCTATCTATCTATCTATCTATCTATCTATCTATCTATCTATCTATCTATCTATCTATCTATCTATCTATCTATCTATCTATCTATCTATCTATCTATCTATCTATCTATCTATCTATCTATCTATCTATCTATCTATCTATCTATCTATCTATCTATCTATCTATCTATCTATCTATCTATCTATCTATCTATCTATCTATCTATCTATCTATCTATCTATCTATCTATCTATCTATCTATCTATCTATCTATGTGTCTGTCTGTCAGTCTGTGTCTGTCTGTCTTTCTGTCTGTCTGTCTGTCTGTCTTATCTATCTATCTCTCTCTCTCTATCTATCTATCTATCTATCTATCTATCTATCTATCTATCTATCTGTCTGTCTGTCTGTCTGTCTGTCTGTCGGTCTGTCTGTGTCCATTTATCTGTCCATCCATCCATCCATCCATCTCTCTCTGTCTCTATCTCTCTATTTCTCTATCTGTATCTTTCTCTATCTCTCTCTATTTCTCTCTCTCTATCCCTCTATATCTCTCTATCTCTCTAGCTATAGCAATGGTAATTCAGGTGAACCAAAGATATACAAATATATAACAGTAAATTTTAATTCTAGATAAATATTAAATATGGTGAAATGTTCAATAGTATGATGATGAATTTAAATCTAACACTGAAGATTTAAATTAAGTATAAATACTACCAAAAGTATTTCTAATTTCTTTTTTCTTGTTTCAATAAAAAAGGCAAAACTTTTAAGACATCAAATCTTCTGAATAGAAAGTTTACTTTTGGAAATTTTATACACCTGATCATCATAATTTACAAATTATTGCACCTATCCTTGCATGTTCCCCTGTGGATTGCTTGAGTTCTCAGTGTTGTGAATATAACTAGTATTTTCGATTTTAAAAGCATAATGTTTGAATTGAGTTTGATAAGCAAACATAAACTAAAATAATTAATAAAAATCACTTAATTTATTAACAATAAATATATAAAACTGTTATTTATATACTTATAACTATCACTATGGTTATAAAATATTAAAGATAATAAAAATATTTTAAATGTAAAGCCTTATAATATCTATAATGATAAGATTTTACCATGTGAAATATTTAAATAGTTCCAAACCATGGTTTACTGCAAAAATCACTTAATATTTTTACAGATGTTTCCATAGTTACCCCAAAGATAGTAGTTATCCTCCTATTGCAATGGTGATGATAGATGGGGTATACAGCAGCATTGGTGATGTTATACAGGCTATAGTATCAGTAGGTTTTGGGTCATTCTTATAGCATTGCCCACTTTCTTTATAGTATTAATAAAGCTGGTAATGGCTGGTTTTAGCAAACTTCAGCATTTGTTTCTGGATTCAATTGCATTCCATATATTTGCCTGATTTGGTTGTTGGGTTTTAGCCACACATATTAGATGATCTTCTGTTAGACAAAGTTGTATTTGCTATTATAAATGGAGAGTGAAAAATACTGAAAAACAATAAAATACTGCTAGAAAATAGTTTTAAACAACAGTTTGTATTCTCTGCACGGAATCACTGCAATTCTGCTTCTTGGGTTGAGTTGTCAAGCAGACTAAAGTAGATGAGACTAGATGGACTAGACTAGCCAAGTTACTTTGTTTCTCATATTTATTTACAATCTGTGGATGTTTTTCAAACAACAGATTCATCACTAGGTAGTTACAAGATTTGACATAATGTTTCTTTACATTTTTGAAAATCATTTTCTTCATTCTTTTATAACATGTTTCAGAAACAAATACTTTTATGAATATTTTAATATATTATGAGTGATAAATAAGTGAACAAAAGTAAAAAACACATTTTTTCTTTATTTATGTTCGTTAGTGATAGGAAAAAAAATGTTACCAGTTTTGAAAATTTGATTGATACCTTTTAAAAGTTTACTAAACTCAAATTTTTAATAGCATATTTGGATTTGTCATTTAATTTACTATAAGAATTGGCAAGTTTTTTTAAATGTAAATTTCCATTTAGAAGGCAAATGAAAAAAGTACAGAATGCTTTAAATTTGTATACCTACACAATACAAATTTCTTACATGTAACAAAACTATTTTTTTCCATTATAGTGGAATTTATCATTTTTTCATATTTTATAAAATATCTTTATAAAGCATCTGACCTTTCTTATAATTTTTTAAACTAAACAATTTTTTTTCCATGCAACATTGTAATATAACTACTTCCTGCTGCTATCAGACTTGTTTTACTTATAATATAACAGTGATGAGCTGTTAAGATGATATTTACTTAATTTGTTATTAATGAGAGGAGGGTGAAGGTATATTTAAGTTAATCATAAGATGTAAGTGATTCGATGACAATTGTTAGTTTAAAGATATTCAAAAGAAATAGAATAGATTTTATTTTTATTTTATAATTTTATTTTTAAAGTTTGTTTTGTTTTATACATTTGTATCATTAGATATTTTATGTATTATATGACTTTTCTTTAACTTTACCAGCTAATCAAAAAAATGACTCCTGGGCATGTTCAGAATATATATATATATAATATTTAAATATATGCAAAATGTCTAAACTAGACTTAATGTAATTATAAGGGATTTGAACTTAGACTTTCAAATTCTCCCACAACTATCCAATCCATCTTATACAACTGATACACATGGCTACATACATGTAAAAAAGATAAATGATTGCCAATATATATATTTTGTGTTGAGCCAGCACTCATCAGTTAGTCCACTTCACTATCTCCAACACATATATACAATCACTGCTCAGTCTATATTAAGATAGCAAATTCTCTAACCTTAATGGACAAGCTTCAATCTTCTCCATTCTCCAACTCTTCAGCACAATATATATATATATGTTAATTCTAATGTTTTCACGGATAAAAGATGTCATATTATTATTACTATTTGCGGGATATTCCGTGTAGTGAAAAAGTAGCTTTTTCACTACACGGAATATCCTGCAAATAGTAATAATAATATGACACTGACACACACACACACACACACACATATATATATATATATATATATATATATGGGAGACCATTTATCTTTTTCACATGTAAGTGGTCATGTATATCAGTTGTATAAGATGGATTGGATAGCTGTGGAGAGTTTGAAAGCTGAGTTCAATTCTCTTATAATAGTTTTTAATATACTTTGAGAATATGTAAACAAATTGTGAGATGTCAGTTCCAATCACATTCCACTAATCATTTTTTCCTGCTGTAATATTATATAAAAAATGATTTGCAGTATATATACATTTCAGAAACTTGTCTGCTAATCATCCATAAAATTATATCAACAATTCACATTAACTCCGATAGAACAATGGATGGTGATATTAAATCATGAGTATTTATTACTGGGGTTGTGTCTATTATTCAGGTTTTTTTTCCATATGATTAATCAAGGTAGAATTTGACATTTATTTTAAAAATAAAAATCGGTCAAGAAATCTTACTGGAATATATAATTAATAGAATTTAATGCACTTTAAAAATATTAAAACAAATCAGAAAATGTCAACCCAAATGTTTGTGCATGAATAGTTCTTTTTACCTGCCATGCTAATGAAAAAATGGACAAATCATCTACAGTGAATCTCCATCTTGATTAATGTTCACCTATTTCAGGATAGATTGCTTTATATATATAATTGCAGTATTAAATATTTATTCTTTAATATCATGTTGAGTGATTTATTTATAGTAATGTAAGACAAATAGCTTATACATTTGCATGGACAATTGCATGGCTACAAAGCAGCTGGCAATGAAGATGTCCTGTAATGTGTAATGTAGACATACTGCAATGTTTTGCCAATATTTCATATATATATATATATATATATATATTGTACCGGTATAAATCCACCACGCTTACTCATACACAGTACCCGAGTTCAAACCCAGTCCACGTTTAAGAATAAATTCCAAAACGCCAACTAAATTCAAACCCAAACCCCGGTATGACCAACCGATGATGACTTTATAACAGCACGGGGTTATCCCTTTACTAGCTCAACTCAGAACACAGACTAAATTACTTACAGTTAATTATATATAGATCTATTATACTCTGGATATTGGTACGGTCATTAATGTAATGTATATATTTAAGTTGCCAATACAGACAGTAGGTGACTAAATAGACTTCGAGAGTAATGAGGTGGAAGACACAAAATTAGATTAAATAAATTGTTTAATAATAAATAGAAAGCATTAACAAATATTATTCAAAAGTACGGTAAGACTTCCATAAATATTCTATTATAATTGGCTACTAGTCTTTAGTAATCATTTTACCTGGTAAACAAACTCATGCCAATATCGGTGTAGTTAAATGATTGACGGGTGGCTAAGGGAATCAGAGTATTTGGGGCATTGAAAATATTTATCTACTATTTTTATTAAGTTATTTTATTCGAATAGATTCGAACCGTTGCGTATACGAATAGTTGGAGGGTGGTTTCGTATAAATATGATATCTAAAATTGATGTACTAGTGGTTGCCTAGATTAAAGAGCCCTACAGTAATCACTTGCGGTGCATCAACGGAATACCGGGCGGCTTGTACTTTGACAAGGCTTAATGCCCCCAAGTAGATCCGGGACACTACAACCAGCCGGGATCATTTCGAAACCCGGTGAT
This sequence comes from Epiperipatus broadwayi, assembly GCA_028023455.1. NCBI lineage: Eukaryota > Metazoa > Onychophora > Udeonychophora > Euonychophora > Peripatidae > Epiperipatus > Epiperipatus broadwayi. The sequence goes on along the minus strand of JAQFVV010000347.1, from coordinate 741,343 downwards.
CCAAGAGATTACCTGGAAAAGAATTGCTTTCTTTCCCATATGGTAGTACGGCGAGACGCCAACTTCGGCGAAGGAAAGGCATTGCCACAGTCATCGAGGACGAGTGCTTGAAGTGGATTAAAACGGAATTATACAAAACCTGAATACTCTATTCGTCTATTTCTACGCAACAGGCTGATATACTATTACAATAAAACATGGCGGAATCAAACGGACCGCGAAAGCAATAATTAATTAAGTTTACTCTGAAACCCCTAAACCCCCAGGTTGTTCAGGCGGTAGCGATAGTATCAAATTTTACAGTGAGAATTATTTCTCATTTCATGTATGACATTAATATAATAAACTTAAAACCATTTACATACTTACGATTGAACTTTAGATTACAATAATATGACAAAATACGAATTCATTATAATAAAGTGTTTTAATATCTGCCAACTCAACATATGAAATAATCTTGAATTCAAAACAACGAACTTACTTTTAAAATAACTATAATCAATATTATAAACTAGCTTTAAACAGAGTTGGGAAATATTACTATTGGCATCGTTTGTTTATAGCATAAGTAATAAAGGAAAATATAAATGTATTCATTTGAATCATTATCACTATTAAGTACAATATTTATAAATTATTTTCTAAAGACTAGAGCGGAGGAATAAGAGAAAAGAAAACTTACTGACAGGTTAAACAGTAGCATTTAAACGAAACAAAAACTTACATGTGATTCATTTGATTGACAGATTAACTATAAAATTAAGCTCGGGAGAAAGTTAAAAGTTCATGTAACACAGTTACCCTTCTTTCTTCATCCGGCTTGGCTTCTCACGATGGTATTTCGGACGAACGTAGGGCGCATTTGAAATTTACTTGAAAGGCATAGTCAATTTGGAGATTGGAAGCTGGAAATTTTGAAGCACGTAAAGCATGATCAGACAGCGGCACGAAGATTCAAATTGGCAGGACAGAGATCAGCTCCTGGCACTTAGCCCATCGACATTACGGTTTACTGGTGGACTTCTTAACAAGAGTTGTAGCGATTTCTCTAGCAACTGCTGTGCTGTCTTGAGACTATCTACTCTCAACCACGTCAAAAGTTAGAATGTTAGTTTTTTCTAAGATGGCCACGGTTGACCTTTCTGCCTGGTTTTTGTTTGAGACTCCGCCTACTTTTCTCTAGCCTCCAGCAATCCAACTTGACCATACAATATCAATTATCCATTTCCATTGTTCCATTTTCAGCTATCTTTAACTTTAATACACAATTTTAAATTGACCAAGTAATTACAAAATATAAATTCCTTATCTAATTTTCAAATACAAATTAATTACTCTATACCTTTGTACAAGACAGATTTTAATTAAAAACACTGATCAAAGGAATGTGACTTTTGATCAGTATTTTTAAACGACTTTGTATAATTCTAAAAAGTTAAAATTTAAACAAATACACCCGCAATGAAACTTTTAAATTAAGCTGCTATAAATTCACAAACCACGCACACACGAATATTATTTCATGATTTGTGATATTTATACACGGAATCTTTACATATCTTTTTACAAAACATAAAATATATCCCAATTTTTATGTGACTTGAAATAGAAAAAATCTCATTGCGGGCAAATAGTAGTTCGAATTACCGTACTTCAAAAAACACATGAAACTAAGATCGGTTCTTCGATCTGTCTGTTTCAATATAACAATAAAATAATAAATATAATGATAATTAACTATTATATACAATCTTTACAATCCACAGAAGTACTTTCAGTTAATTCCTTAACCATCCTCAACTGCTGTTAAATTCAAAAAAACATAATGGAAGTAAACATCATCAACTCAAATTTCATGAATCCCGAATTTTAATGTTAGCAGCTTGTCTATTAATTATATTCATTTTATTTATATTTATTAAAATTGCCTCCTTAATTTTTTTTATTATGGTTTCTCTCTTCATAAAGAATCTTAGCACTTTCAAGATCAAACCTAAATTTATATTTGCATGTTCTTTCATGATTTAAGAAAATGGAAGCAAGCATTGAATTATCATTTTTACTTTTCACTTGCTTGTATAACAATTCATGCTTCTTTAATCTTTTTTAATACTCCTCCTTGATTCACCTATATATGATAATATACATCCACAAAAAATTTGATACACAATATTACATTTCTGTTTGATAGTTATGACATTTTTAGAATTATTTACTAATTTATTAACATTATTTGTAACACAAAAATGAAACATTAAACACAGATATCCATTTCTTATTATCAATTTTCAATTCCTTTAAATCATTATAACCCTTTTTTAATTGATATAACATATTGTTAATTTGTTCATTCTTATAACCAACTTCAAACAATTCCTTTTTACAAATATCTCAATATTTTTTGATTTATCCCATTGGTAATGATATAATCTTTCCTTGCAAAACAAAAAGATCTAAATCTTGCCATTTTATGCATAACTAGTACTTTTGATTTACAATTTCTTTTTTGCAATGATTTGATTATTAATTTATAACTTACCATTTGAATATTTAATACTTTTGTCCTGTTACTTTTCAATAGCCCATTTCAAGCCATTCAAATAAAATTTCCTGTAGATGAGTTAAATAATTTGAATGGCTTAAAATGGACTATTGAAAAGAAACAAGACAAAAGTCTTTTAAGTATTTGTATTTAATTTTTGCAAGAGATAATCATATATTAAGTTACAAATTAATAATCAAACTATTGCAAAAAGGGAACATATAAATTGTAAATCAAAAGTACCAATTATGCAGAAGTTGGCAAATTTTTAAATCTTTTTTGTTTAGTAATGAAAAATTATGTCATTACCACTGTGATAAATTAAAAAATATTGAGATATTTTCCAAGGAATTACTTGAAGATAGTTATAAGAATGAACAAATTAACAATGCTTTGTGTCAATTTAAAAAAAAGTTATAATGATTTAAAGGAGTCGAAGATGGATTATAAAAAAATGGATATTGATTCCATATATTTTAAATGCTCAGGTGAATTTTTTTGAGGATATATATATATATAAGGATGCATTTAATGTTTTATTTTGTGTTACAAATAATGTTAATAAGTTAGTGAATATTCAAAATGTCATACCTGCCAAGCAGAAAATAATGTTGTGTATCAAATTTTTTGTAGATATACATGAATTGAGGTGCAGTTTTGAAAAAAGATTAAATGAGCATGAATTGTTATTTAAGCATGTGAAAAGTAAAAATGATAATGATTTAATGACTGCTGCAGTTCTCTTGAATCATGAAAGAACATGTAAACACAAATTTAAGTTTGATATTGAAAACGTTAAGATTCTTTATGAAGAGTGAAACCATAATAAAAGGGGAGGGGGATTTTAATAGATGGAAATAAAATGAATATAATTAATAGACAAGCTGCTAATATTAAAATTCAGGATTCATGGTATTTGAATTGATGATGTTTTGCTTCCTTTACATTTTTTGAATTTAACAGCAGTTGAAAAAGGTTAAGGAATTAACCAAAAGTACTTTTGTGGATTGAAAAGATTATTATAATTAATTATTTTTATTAGAATAGTATTTTAATTAATTTTATTTGCATATACATATTGTAGTGGTACAAAATGTGCAAACATGGGTTAATGTGGCATACATGGAAATCATCATCTTTCCAAATAACATTATCAATGAGAATGAGCTAATTATTTACATTAAATAAATGATTTTTTCTATTTGATTTTAAATAATATGCTGCATTTCCAAAAATATCAATTACCTTTATTACCCAATGAAATTTTTTTTGTTAATTCATGTTTTATAAATAATTATATACCTAATTTTGTCTGTATTCATTTCTACTTTTCCTTTTAACCTTTAAATATATGTACAATACACACTACATTGTGCAACATAAAACAAACACACACACACACATATATATATATATATATAAATTAGTATTGATAAATGTGGATCACTTTTTGAGCAAAACTCGACTAGTTTTGCTCAAAAAGTGACCCACACTTATCAATACTAAAAGAATAATCTTCAATATCCTGCCTAGGCAACCTTTTATTTATAAGGAATATAAAAAGTCCATTTTTATATATATATATACTTTACAATCTAGATAAATATACATTTAGGATACACTGCAACATCTTTATTACTAAAGTTATCCATATTATACATGGAGAAATAAATTCACTTTCATCTACTGTTTAACTAGCAGATAACAATTATTATTAATACACTCAAAGACTTAAAAATGTTTGAATTTACATATTATTCAAACATCCTGGTAATATATTTTTTTAGATTATCTAATGCTGATCACCACAAATAAAAAGTTGAGCTTCAATTTAGGAACTGTTAGCCTTTGAAGTTCATTATTCCTACAACTGAGCATTTTGTTAGTGCCACTATTAATTGTAAATAAATCTGAAAATATTTCATCTGATAACTTTTCTCTTGACTTCATTAAATTCTCATTTATTTTATGACCAAATGCACAATAATTAATCCAAGATGTTTGTGGTTTATGCTTGTTTCATAATATATGTAAAATACCTGTATAATTCTGAATGTATGATACATTATTGTTTGAAAATTCAACCATATCTACTCTGAAATATCAAATATCTATTTTTTGTATAATGTTACAAAATTATTGTTATACCCATCGATTAAAAACTCTCTGATTGTCTTCAAAAAACACAAAAATATGTTAATGCAATATTTTAAACCATCAAATAAAAATAGCGATCCTATATTGTTTGAAGCAGATTTAAAGTGGCAAACGTTGAATCTCTGGATTCATAGATCAGATACAAATTATGCTGTCCAAACTTCTTATGAATTCCTGAACAATGCACCATCTGATTTTACATATATACAATATTAATCTAAATAGCTTTAGCCATATAGACAATGTAATCTATTCTAAATTATAAGCACCTTTACATTTTATCCATAATAATATTTTAATAACTATAACTATATATATATATATATATATATATATATATATATGTGTGTGTGTGTGTGTGTGTGTGTTTGTTTTACATGAAAATTACATATAAATAAGGATTTTAACAACAAAACTTTTAAAATTAATACATTATTAAAAATTGAAAAAAAAAAAATACTAACTACAGGACAATAATACTTTTTTACAATTTACATAGAACAATTAAAAAAAGTTCAGATTGTGAATAAAATAACTACCGATATGACACACACATTTTTTAAATGTTGGTTATTTTTTCATGAGTAAATAATACAATGTATTTATTATCAATATAAACTTACACTTACAGAAATGCATAACAAAGAAGATAGAAGTCATAATTTTGTATGAGTAAAATTAAGTATGACTTGTAATATAGACAATGTTTTTTGCTTCAGTTTTTTTATTGATTAATTTTCATTAAGATAATTAGACATAACAAATCAAGACAAACTATATATTAATTTTCATAAATTTCAGCTTAATAGATTTTGTAACCAAATTAAATTACTTTTTAGGCATAATTATTATTTAAAACAGTTTTAAAATTAATAAAAATAATGGAAGTATTTTAAATGTTTTAAAATATTAAAATTATATTAAGAAGTAATATATATATATATTGTAACTGGAGAAAGATATTAGATTATTTAGAAAAAGCTCAAAGGGAAGTAGGAAGACATGCATTGGATGCAGAAGTATGGACAGCAAGGGAGGCAATTCAAGGAGAAATGGGATGGTCAAGTTTTCATATGAGAGATGCAAAAAGTAAAATGAAAATGTTTGGTAGATTGCAGTTTATGGATAATAAAAGAATAGCTAAAATAGTATTTAATTGGTTTATGAGTAAAGGGCAGGTAACAAGATGGGTGAGAAAGGTAATGCGCTATGCAAAAGATTTGGATAAAGAATTTATATCAGTATATTTGTACAAAAGATGGGATGATTGTGTTAAGAGGATTATTGAGTGTTATAGTAGTAAGGAATGGGATAAAAGAATAAATTTATTAATAAAGACTAGGGAGTTAGAGAGATGGAGAAATAGTATGGAGAGTAAAAAGAGTTTAAATATATATAGAAATAAACAGAATATTAGGTGTGAGTTAATTTATGATAATAGTAAGGAAAGTAGTTTATTGTTTAAGGCTCGAACGGGATCTTTAGCTACAAAAGAATATACATGTAAATGGAAAAATATGGGTGATTTATTTTGTAAATTATGTAAGGAAGGAATTGAAAATATTAGGCATTTGTTAATTGAATGTAAATGTTTGAAAACAGAAAGGGTACATATAATGAAGTTGTGGAAAAATAAATATGAAAAGAGTGATTATACAGAAAGTGAATTATTGGTTTTTATGCTGGGTTTGGGAAAAGATAAGGGGGATTTAGATATAAAGGTTATAGAGTTGACAAAAATTATGTTGTGGAAATGGGATAGAGCAGATTATGGGTAAATTTAGAGTGGGGAATGTAAAAGAAAGTGGCTAACAGGTTTATCTGGGCATAATTGCTGAGATATTCTTGACTTCGTTTAAGGAGAAGCCATAATACATCACATCACATCACATCAACTAGACATTTATTTTAGGGTAGACAGGATATGCGAATCAAAAGGCACCGAACTACACTCAGGGAGGAACAAGATATCTTAAATATTATTTAGACAGCTGAGAAATCAAAGCACAAAGACAAACGTCAGCCAAATAAATTTAAACAATTTATTAATTTTATAAGTTAGACAATATAGTAAAGACATCTAGCCATGAATATAAAAGTGACTTATGTTAACATACGTATATTTACCAGAGAGTGCACAAGAGTACGACAAACATGAAGGCATTAAACATTTTGGCAATAAAATTCTCTCACTTAAAATATAAGAAATGGTTAGGATAATATCTTCTTGCTGGCCAGTTGTAAAATTACAAAAACAAACAACAACCCTAGCTTCCTGAATCAGGGATAATAAAACAGTTACTGTCCCGCCGGAAATCAACGTAACCAGCGTGAACGTCCGAGCAGTAATATTCTAATTACTGTCGTTAAAACGCTGCAGGACTGCTGCGCGTAATACTACATTCAAAGTAAACATGGTTGATCTCACTTACAAGACAGCAAAAGATATTTGATTACGATCTTACATAATCCAGAAAGAAATGACTACTTTCAGACAACCCGAAGAAATAACTTAACAAATAGCCAGCAAAAAGATTTTGTTGTTTGCACAAAAAGCGCAAATGAAACATGCTTAAAGATTCTTTATTTTACAACTAAGGGCAGGTGAATAAATAAAGACTACGAAAACTGCCAATGTGTTTTGTAATAGTTAACGAAATAATCAGGTATATATTAAACATATAAAATACAATCTCCTAATGCACCCTCTGATAAACGAAAATTGCAAACAAACTTGGAATCTTAAAACTAAGATTCCAAGACACACTTTAAATACTAGAAAAGAGTACATACAGATAATAAATAATTAAAAAAAAACAATCAATACCATTTTAAAACATATTTATCATTAGATTGAGCGGAGATTTAATTAAACGCAATTTATTTACCCTGGCTAGAATAGGAAAAAGTTTAGCTTACGGTAAGGCAGAGTTCTAGTGATTTAGTGACGAGTGCACACTTTTGATAATAGTTCATCTTTCAGGTCCTTTGACAGCGGCAAGGTAGAGGCAGTGTTTATTTTAGAGGTTCATGGCATGACTGAAGGAGAGCTGGTAGGCGTGGGTCCATCCTTTGTTTAAATTAGCCAGACATTCTAATGATGGCAAAACTCATAGCGGTGGATTTTGACATCTTGCACAGCAACGAAGTTTGTCAATAATTATTTAAGTTTTTAGTAGGAATTAAATGTCCGAACAGCTACTCACAATGGTATCTCTTTGCAGGCCATAATCCAAGTGTGTATCTAATAATGAATCTCTTCTCTCTCCAAAAATTGGCGGGCTATCCTTGCCTCGCTACATTTCCCGTGAAAAACTTTCATTAGTCTCTAATTCTATATCTCCTGCAGGGCAAATATTAATTTCCCGCTCAATCTAATTTAAGAATTCCAACCAGGGATTATTGTATCCAAAATAACAAATACAAAACTAAATCTCCGCTTTTAGACTTTTAGAATTAACTTTAAAAATGATTAAAAATAAAAGCAACAGGAATATATAATTAGCAAGCTTTTTGATTAAAACAGGCGGTGAAAGTAAAGTATTTTTAAATCAATTTTATAAACAAAGTAGTGAAAGTAAACTATTCTAAATCAATTTTATAAACATTAAATAATCTATTTTAAAATATAAATGCGAAAATATAAATGCGTATGTGTTTTGAAATAATAATAAAAAAAAATTTAGCATTAGACATTTAATGAAAATGAAGTTGTTTTCCCTTTTTAATTTTAGCAATAAAACCATTGAATCGGAAATCAATCCGGCTCAACTGCCTCAATACCTGATCAAAAAAAAAAAAAAACTTCCTGTAACTTTCTTTTTTTTCTCCTTTTTTTTAAATGTGTTAACCCTCCCCCTTTGCAAAATCCCAGCTGGACATTTGTTATATGTGTTAACTGCAATCAATCGTTTTATTACATCTATGATAAATTTTTGCTACTTACCTATCATTATTGATCCTTTGTTCAGCAGGTCTAAGACTATGGGCATTATAGGACCCCTGAATTCCAGACTCGTCTTCCAGAAGAAAGGCATTCTGACCATATTTTTTTATAGTAAAAGGTCCATCATATATCAGGAAAAAATTTTTGCATTGATGCCTTGTTGGATAGCTCACATGAGGTTTTCTGACAAAAACTCTCTATCACCAGTATCGAATTGGCAAGGATTCCGGTTTGCACGCCTTATGCGCAATTCAGCCATGTGCTTTAATTTTATCCTAGCCTTTTCTCTGTCCCTCTCTCCACTAGGGTTATCATGATCGATGGGTAATGGAGCTTTGATAAGTATAGGATAATTTTTTCTGAAATGCAGCCTAATGGGAGTAAACCCTGTGGACTCATTTAATGTCCAATTAATATAATTAACAACATTCTCAGTCTGTTTCACCCATTCTCTGTGGTTCTGGTTGACATACAACTGGAATAACTGATTAACCTCCCTCATAACCCACTCACAGGGGTTAGATTGAGGGTTGCGTATGGATGTTAATAAATGTTTTATATCCTGTTGCTGGAGCCAATGCTTCCACTGGCGTGATTTAAAGGGTGTTCCATGATCTGAGAGTATACATTGAGGCTTGCCGATTCTAGGAATTTGCTGCTCTTGTAATACTTTGATAGTGCTTAAAGCATCAGCCTTTCTTAATGGATAAGCTGTCACATATTTTGAAAGACATCATAAATGACAACTAAGAAACGGTATCGCCGATACGCTGGTAATGGACCATAAAAGTCAATAGCTAGTAACTCATTAGGATTCTGAGCTAGAATGGGTTGCAAGACTCCCGTAAAATTTTTATTTACGGGTTTCGTTTGTGAACATGTGTGGCAACTTCTGAGAACCGATAAAATATTTGAGTACATCCCTGGCCAATAAAATAATTCTCGGAGCACATACTCAACCTTATGCGGTCCAAAATGTCCATACAGACAATGCACATATTCAATTAAATGATTCCTAATCTTTTTAGGTATGAGGGTTCTCCAGGAACCTTCTTTTGCAGTAACCTTGTATTGAAGGACACCGTCCTCAATACGATAAGCTCCTTCTTGTTGTTCTAACTTGGATAGGTCCATTAGTGAGGGATTCATGGCTCCTTTCTTGTAGGCTACCATTGGAGCATAATCCAGATCACTTGCCTGTATTTCTGGTAGTTTCCGTAAATCCTGTTCCATGGATCGATAACCGATGTAATAGCAGCGATACTTAAGTTATCCGAGTTTAGGTGATGCGGTGAAAGATCTACGGGGTGCTGACTTAAGACATCTGCCACAATGTTATCCTTTCCAGGGCAATAGACCACTCTATATTGAAATTTCTGCAAGATCAAGCTCCACCGAATGAGCCGATCATTTGTCAGGTAACTATTATTCAGAAATTCCAAACATTTATGGTCAGTAATAACAACGATGTTTGAGCCCAGCAAGAATTGTTTGAACTTTCCGAAGGCCCATACAATGGCCAGAGCCTCCTTTTCAGTAGTCGTATAATTATTTTCAGCCCCTTTTAGGGTATGGCTACAAAAATATAATACCTTGTGACGTTTCTGCTCATCAATTTGGAATAATACTACTCCCAATCCATGTCAGCTACTATCAGTTTGAATATAAAATGTTTGGGAAAAATCAGGGTAAGCCAGAACTACTTGTTTCAGAAAATTCTTCTTGATGAGCCAAAACTCCTGCTCCTGTTGTGAACCCCAAAACCACTTCTGGTCCTTTCTTAATAACTGGACTAAGGATGATGATTCTACAGCAAAATTTTCATAAAACCGGTGGTAAAAGTTGCAGAGACCTAAAAATGACCTCACCTGGCGTCTGTTAGCAGGTGTAGGGAAATGCTCAATTGCAGCTAATTTATCCGGATGGGGTTTAATACCATCCTTCCCAATTACAAAGCCCAAAAATGCCACTTCATCCATGGCTAAGTAACTTTTCTGCAAGTTGATCGTGATATTTTTTTGACTGCACTCGGTCAAAAATATCTCCACATGTTCCAAGTGCTCTTCAATATTTCTGGATGCAATAACCACATCATCCATGTACATTACTATAATATTTTTAACCTTCTCTGACAATATCTGATCCAAACACCTTAACAACCCGGATCCACTGTTGATCAACCTGAACGGCATCTGTTTAAAGACATACGTATACCCTTCATACCGAAACCCCATATATTGGTGATCGGAGGGATGAAGAGGTATCTGCCAATAACTCAAAGTCAAGTCAAACATACTAAAGACAGTTTTCCCTTGAAATCTAGCCAGAATTTCGGTTATTGTAGGAGGAATGTCTCTTTCAGGAATAGTGATAGCATTTAAACGGCGAGCATCCAAACATATTCTAGCTGCCCCATCTTTCTTCTTTACTACCACCAAAGGGTTAATATAAGATGATGCTTGTTTACCAATAACACCCCATTCGATCATCTGTTGTATCTGACTATCCACCTCGGCTTTATATTGAAATTGAATGGGGTAAGATCGACTTTGAAAATGGTTTTCCTCCTTTACATTGATCTGATGAACATACCCTTCAATAGCCCGAGGTCTATTAGAAAAAACTGTGTGGTACTGCATCAACACCTGTGTTAAAAGATGTTGCTCTGTCCCCTTTAGTATGGACTGTTCCACCTTATTCTTTACTTCAGTGGTGTCTAAGACTGACTGCATACAGTGTATTTGTAAGGACTGATACTTTTTTAATCCCTCCAGGGGCATTATGCTTTCTCTACACTGAAATATGCATTGACCATAATCAAGCACACACTTATGCTGATGAAGAAAATCTGTTCCCACTATGACATCTTGTATCAACCTGGGCATTATCAAAAAGACTTGATCCACTTCCATGTTTCCCAGATGAAGCTGGATCCAAACCTGCTTTGTCTCTACATTTGCCTTTTTACCATTAGCCAATGTAACTTGCAGTCTCTTTAGAGGCAATGTATACAGGTGAGTTTGTTGTTTTAACTGTGAATAAAAGTGACTGGAAATCAGGGACATCTGACTCCCTGAATCAATTAAAGCCTGTGCTGTGATGGATCCAATTTTTATAGTTATGATGGGACAAGTCTGGTTGGCTCCAACTAATGTCGGTTCATCTTTATCCACCACCACATTGGATACTGTTCCCCCATCTCCATCGAGTATGTTTTCCTTCTCTATTCTATCCCTACTATAATCAATCTCTGTCAATAATGTTATTATTTCTTCTATACACATTTTATAATTAATCAACATGGCTTGTTGTATTGCCACTGGCATATTGTTTCTTATTATTGAGATTATCTGGCTTTCTGGCAAAGACAATGCCATCAACGACTTCAGTATGGTGGCTTGACTACAGAAAAACTGCATATAAGTTCCTCCATCCCCTTTGGAATATGCTTGCTGCAAAACTCTTCTAAAGATGCAATATTGTTTCTCTTCACTCCAAAAACTGTGCATGATGGCATATCCATACTCCCCAAATGTCTGTGGCTTTACACTTAAAGTATGCCACCAATCTATGGCCACACCCTTCAAATGATTATAAGCCACTGCAATCTTTTCTTGTTCATTCCATTCATGAAACTGAAACACTTGTTGAAGGCTTTCAAGATGCACAGCTGGACTTTCCCAATTATCTGCCCTGAAAACTTTTATCTGGATCAATCTTGTACCTTTAAGTTTACTTTGCCTATTTTCAACTTCCTTATAAATTTGCCCTCCCATCTCGGCACTCTTTAACAGCTCATTTATTTATATATATTTTTGCTTTTATTGTCAGTCTTAGAAAACAATGCCTCTTACTATTTATTTAACACTAAGTTTGCCAATCAATCTAAAAGAAAAACACTATTTAACTATTTATTTGTCACAAGAAAGAGACTTCCCAATATTCATTTTGCTATTTTAAAATAAAACTTTAGCTATGAAAGCAAACACTGTTTACTGTTTATTAATTATTTCATATGAAAAGACGAACAAACTATTTTTATTTCCCAATATTTATTTTGCTATTTTAAAATAAAAATTTAGCTATGAAAGCAAACGCTGTTTACTGTTTATTAATTATTTCATATGAAAAGACGAACAAACTATTTTTATCTTTTTTTTTTAATTAATCTAAAAACGAATACGACGCTACTTTCTATTTATTAATTATTTGTCATATGAAAAAGACGAACTATATATATTTAACTCTTCAAAAAAAAATTAACTCTGACAGACTTTTTTAGAAAATATGCTATTTATTGTTTATTTATTTATGTCATATGAAAAAGACGAAACCCCATTCTACCAAACTGCTCCAACAATACATGCAATAATTAACAAAAATCGAACCTCTACTGACTAGATCTTGCCACTTACACCTGAAATCTTTCTCAACCATCTAAACAAAATCTCACATGGGTTTGATAACTCGGAAGCCCCATGTTGGGTGCCAAAAATTACTATATATGTAACGGGAGAAAGATCTTTGAGATTCACATATACTGACCCTGGGGGCGCCACTAGTCCGAAAATAGGAACTAGACATTTATTTTAGGGTGGACAGGATATGCGAATCAAAAGGCACTGAACTACACTCAGGGAGGAACAAGATATCTTAAATATTATTTAGACAGCTGAGAAATCAAAGCACAAAGACAAACGTCAGCCAAATAAATTTAAACAATTTATTAATTTTATAAGTTAGACAATATAGTAAAGACATCTAGCCATGAATATAAAAGTGACTTATGTTAACATACGTATATTTACCAGAGAGTGCACAAGAGTACGACAAACATGAAGGCATTAAACATTTTGGCAATAAAATTCTCTCACTTAAAATATAAGAAATGGTTAGGATAATATCTTCTTGCTGGCCAGTTGTAAAATTACAAAAACAAACAACAACCCTAGCTTCCTGAATCAGGGATAATAAAACAGTTACTGTCCTGCCGGAAATCAACGTAACCAGCGTGAACGTCCGAGCAGTAATATTCTAATTACTGTCGTTAAAATGCCGCAGGACTGCTGCACGTAATACTACATTCAAAGTAAACATGGTTGATCTCACTTACAAGACAGCAAAAGATATTTGATTATGATCTTACGTAATCCAGAAAGAAATGACTACTTTCAGACAACCCGAAGAAATAACTTGACAAATAGCCAGCAAAAAGATTTTGTTGTTTGCACAAAAAGCGCAAATGAAACATGCTTAAAGATTCTTTATTTTACAACTAAGGGCAGGTGAATAAATAAAGACTATGAAAACTGCCAATGCGTTTTGTAATAGTTAACGAAATAATCAGGTATATATTAAACATATAAAATACAATCTCCTAATGCACCCTCTGATAAACGAAAATTGCAAACAAACTTGGAATCTTAAAACTAAGATTCCAAGACACACTTTAAATACTAGAAAAGAGTACATACAGATAATAAATAATTAAAAAAAAACAATCAATACCATTTTAAAACATATTTATCATTAGATTGAGCGGAGATTTAATTAAATGCAATTTATTTACCCTGGCTAGAATAGGAAAAAGTTTAGCTTATGGTAAGGCAGAGTTCTAGTGATTTAGTGACGAGTGCGCACTTTTGATAATAGTTCATCTTTCAGGTCCTTTGACAGTGGCAAGGTAGAGGCAGTGTTTATTTTAGAGGTTCATGGCATGACTGAAGGAGAGCTGGTAGGCGTGGGTCCGTCCTTTGTTTAAATTAGCCAGACATTCTAATGATGGCAAAACTCATAGCGGTGGATTTTGACATCTTGCACAGCAATGAAGTTTGTCAATAATTATTTAAGTTTTTAGTAGGAATTAAACATCTGAACAGCTACTCACAATGGTATCTCTTTGCAGGCCATAATCCAAGTGTGTATCTAATAATGAATCTATTCTCTCTCCAAAAATTGGCGGGCTATCCTTGCCTCGCTACATTTCCCATGAAAAACTTTCATTAGTCTCTAATTCTATATCTCCTGCAGGGCAAATATTAATTTCCCGCTCAATCTAATTTAAGAATTCCAACCAGGGATTATTGTATCCAAAATAACAAATACAAAACTAAATCTCCGCTTTTAGACTTTTAGAATTAACTTTAAAAATGATTAAAAATAAAAGCAACAGGAATATATAATTAGCAAGCTTTTTGATTAAAACAGGCGGTGAAAGTAAAGTATTTTTAAATCAATTTTATAAACAAAGTAGTGAAAGTAAACTATTCTAAATCAATTTTATAAACATTAAATAATCTATTTTAAAATATAAATGTGAAAATATAAATGCATATGTGTTTTGAAATAATAATAAAAAAAATTTAGCATTAGACATTTAATGAAAATGAAGTTGTTTTCCCTTTTTAATTTTAGCAATAAAACAATTGAATCGAAAATCAATCTGGCTCAATATATATATATATATTAATGTCAGTCTAAAACACTTTGGTGTTTTCTAATGTTATTTGTGTTTTAAAAACTGTTAGTATAAAAATAAACTGTTTTTATTAATTATTTATTTTAATCCTCTATAATAATAATTACTGTCTTATGGAATAGTGAGCTGCATTGCTTCAGCTTTCATCCACTTTTTGGACTTTTTATCATGATTTTGTTACTATTACATATTTTTGTAGTATAAATTTGTAATAATTGATTTATCTGTTTTTAAAAAAATCTGACTTTGTCAATAGTTTATATAAGAAAACTTCAATATCAACTGACAAAATACTAGAGTTTTGTGATTGTTGGATTCATTACTTCTAAGTGTAATAACAAACTTCTAAACACCCCCTAATGTTTTTTAGCAATATCAAAAATATTGTATAATTTCATAATACATTTAAAGAATTATGATTATTTTTACAAAATATTTTTACAATAAATATTAAAAAAGTAATACATTTATATTATATTCATATATTTTCTGATATATATTACATTTTTAAAAAAACATAAGTTAAAAAATTCTCTCAAACAGTAAATAATTTAATTTTTATGATGATTTAATAAATAAAAATGTAATTTTCATATTTAAAACAAAATTTCATAAATTTATGATGACTTTGTTTAAATTTTTTAAAATATGAAATTTATTCAACAAAAAATTTGACAATTTATTTTGTTCAGTAACATGACAATAAAAAAACAATCAAGTAAAAATTATTGTTGTAGTTTTATATTTTACATTTTTATTTTTTATATATGGAAAGTTCAAATGTATTTTTGTTAGAATTTTTTTCATTTGTAAACTTATATTTTTAACAAAGCAATTCCAATTTATTGATTCATAATATTAAACAAAGATTTTAATACTATAATGAAAATTTTATATCATAAACTTAAATTGCCACTTTGGTAAAACATTGATATAAAAGAGTTAACTCCTTTGACATCCTCTAACATTCTGACAGTTTTCTTTATTTTCACTTTCTACAAACATTCAACTTTATGTTTAAATTATTACTTATCAGAATATACTAAATATGACTATAGTTGATAGATATTTTTGTTTACAAATGAAATAATTTTAAATATTTACATTTGATATTTAAAAATATTTAAAAAATATGATTATAATTAAAACAAAAACCTTGTATGTCATCTTTGCTAGAAATATTATTTTTATTTTCAAAAATCTTGCTTTTATGACATTTTAAAATTATAAATGAATAAATATTTATTTCTCTTAAACTAATCAAATTATGCTTCAACGGTGAATATTTTTATGTATGCAGTTACTAATTGTATTTGTTACATATTAACTAAAGTTGTAAAGACTTTCAGGGTAAATTTGTGTTGCCCAAAATTATAACATACTATTTTAAAAGTAAAATAAATCCATTCAAAATAAATTATTAATTTATATTCTTGATTTGTAATAATTAATATATAATTATTATGCAAAAATAATTCTAAATTTTAACCTTTAGGGTGATAACAATGGTTTAGAACCATCATTTCCTTAAATGCACCAATTCTTGGCCATTTTTGTCAAATTTCTTTCATTTTACATTTATTTTATTGTAAAAACTAAGCTTAATATAAATTACTATTTGAATTTTTTTAAAAATCTGCAGATGACATTATTTTAGCAAAAAAAATTGTATTTTGGTGGCTGTATATGATATTACAATGAACCAATTGTCCATCCCCTTTTACCTTATATAATGCTTAAAAGAACTGTCAATCCCAACTATTGTTGAGTAGGAGTTTCTGTCAACAACAGAAATCACATGTAAAATTTTAAATTCTTTTATATTAGAATTTGAACATGAAAAAATATATTTTTCATAATTATTTACATTTGTAACTATATTTTTTACAATATATTTGCTAATACTGTGCTTAAATATAGACCTGCATTTAAATATATTAAAATTTTAGAAAAAGAATAATCAAAAGAAATGAATAATGTTGACTGCTGTTAACAAATCAGTGACATTCAATTACCATCTATTTTTTATAATTATTTATATACTTGTAATCATTTTCACAATATATTGACTAATAATGTGATTAGATTTAGATTTTTATTAATGAATATTTAATTTTAAAAGAAGAAAAAAACAACAGAAATAAATAATTAACATTTCTGTTTCTATATCAAAAGAAATTAATGGTGTATATATATATTGCGAGTTATAACTCTGTGGATGGCTTGTGTGACCAAGTCGAAATGTCAGTATATTAATATTAAAAGTTTTTAACACGGACGAACCCACAAAATATGTATTTTATATATTTAACCCATGCAAATCTTCGTTTTAACATATATATATATGTTAAAAAAATTTTTTTTGTTTTATTGCAGGCAATTTTTGGCAATTTTTTATACATTTTTTTTATAGTTATGGTTTTTTTCCCCATTATATTTGAGCAATTTGAAAAAATAATAATTCAATTTTTAGAAGTTAAATTAAAATAATTCTGATTATTTTTCTTTAGTAATTTTATTAATAAAAAATAACTGATGAATAATAACATATGACTTTTACTCAATCACAATCAAAGTTTGATCCAATCTGACCAATAAGGAAATTTACATCTATATTAATAAATACAAAATAGTAATGTTTTCTGTTATTCAAACTATTTTTTCCAAATAATGTCATAAAGTTGTAACATCAAAAACACAAATGGATGCTCACCAAAGCAAGCCAAAGCCTTGCAAAAAAAGGTTTTCTATTTAATTATGGATTTTTTTAAACTAAAATTTTACAATAGAATATATGAAATTTAACACACTATTTAAAAATAAAGCTTTCAAAAAATGTTCAATAAGTGGTGAATAATTTTAAAATCAACTTAACTCATGAAATCTGTCTATGTTTAAACTTTACTGTATTCATTACAGCTGAGATACAGAACATTGTAAGCGAATAAATATGTACTGCAATCACTGTTTTATGGGATCTATAGTGGTTTATTTCTGACTATTTTGTAATGTTTGTTCAATCATTTTACATACCTTGAACTAAATATGTCATGATTGATATTAGTTTAAATTAAAATATCTAGACATCAGCATCTGCCAATAAAAATCAGATGCCTTTACAAAAAGAGGATAACATATTTTATGCATTATGATTAATTTTATCTTTTCAGGTATAATTGAGAAATGCCACTATTATTTACTTACTTACTTTTTTACTTTTGTGAAATAAAATTAAATATCTGTCAGGAGGAAAATAATATGTTGATTCAGATTTTATTTGAATATATTTGCTTTTAAAACAAAATTATTTAATTAAAAATTTATAAATGAATAATATGAAATTTTATGCATAACTTATTCTCATATTTACTCTTACTTTTATAAAATGAATTTCAATATTTGGATCTCAGAAAATAAGTGTCTTTTACCATATAATGGTAAACATTGAAAATCTTATAATTAAAGTAACAAACTTCTATTGTTATAAAAATGCCCACTTCATTATTATTTTTTATTTATCACAAATATAAATGAAATTTTAATATTCTAAAAATGACTTTAATGCTTGAATGCATTCTTTGTCAAAATTCATTTTATCGATGGAAACTTTAGTGGAAATAATTTTATTTCATTAAAAAAAGTATATTTATTGATAATGCTAAAAAGTATTTCTTTTGATTGATTATTTATTTCTGTTTATTTTCATTTATTTGTAAATAATATTTATTTTATAAAGTGCAGATAGTATTGAAATTAAACTGAGAGAGTGCAAACCTCTCAAGCGCTTCTGACTAGCACCAGCCAATCAGATCAAGCACTGAGACAGAGAAGTGCTTGAGAGGTTTGCACTCTCAGTTTAATTTCAATACCGTCTGCACTTTATAAAATAAATATTATTTACATACATTGCTGCAAGTTATAACATCAAAAAACTACTGTGTAGTAAGTCAAAAGATTTTACGCTGTATGTTTGTAATTTGAACTCAGTGTGTTGAGTGTGAAGATATTTAAGATTCATGCTTTCAGATCTAAGTACTTTAGACTGGCTTGGATATATAGAAAGACAAGTAAAGAAGAAGGTGGAACCACCTTTTTCTTGTTAAATTCTCTGTCTCAGTCCTTGATCTGATTGGCTGGTGATAGTCAGAAGTGCTCGAGAGGTTTGCACTCTCTCAGTTTAATTTCATTTATTTGCAAAGTTGATATATTATATTTAAGATAATTTTTTATTGAACAAACTATTTAAAATGAATTATTTTAAATAATGCAAAAATTAAACAACAATTTTCAATTGTTGATAAAAAGTATAAAAAAATAGTGACTTAATTTGCTATATTAAACTTTTTAAAAATGTTCATTTAAATAAAATAATTAAAAGGAAAATAATATTGAAACAAAAAATTATCATTAAAATAACCTTTTGTCTCTGTAAAAATAAAGTAAAATATTTTACCATATCATGCAAAAAGCATCTTTTGATTATATCTGCCATCTAGGAAAAAAAAAACTAAATTGTAGAATTATTAGCATTAAAACGTAACCTTGAAATTCAATATCATGAAGGAAACAATACTAATACAGGTGCAAAGCCATTTCATGTTACTTCTGACCATTCACTATGTAATTATAGTATCAATGTGGAATCTTTCCTGGGTTGCAGTACAATGTTTAAAGGGCAAGTATTATTGAAAGCTACAATTTTGTTTTCATGAATTTACAAGTTAATTGGATTCACTTAGAGAATGAATGCAATTATAATTCAAAAAAATAGGATGAAAAGATATGTTAAAAATAACTTATTAACATAATATTTTTAAAATGTGCTTATAAAATAAAGATCAAAGTGCTTAATAGTTTTATGTATTTTTAAATAAAATTTTAATTTTGTGAACAGTTTATTGATCTGTAAATATGTAATTAATTGAAGTATATTAAATTCCATATATGCACACACACATATATATATATATCATCAACGATTATCAATCCACTGCAAGATGAAGGTCTCTCCAAGTTTAATCCATCATTTCCGATCTTTAGCTTTTCTTCTCCACATCACCCCTGCACACTTTTTTATTTTATCCATCCATATAACATGTGGTCTCTTTCTGGGTTTTTTACAATCTCTTGGAATCCTATATATATATATATATATATATATATATATATATGTTGCTAAATTGTTTATGTATTAGCTATTAGTGAAAAAAATAACCTATCTTTCCATGATATGTCTTTTAATCTTTACAGATGTTCTAAAAATGACCAATAATCCATCTATCAATGTAGAAATGTTATTATTTTTTATGCTGATGGATTATCAGTCATTTCTAGGTCAACAGTTGAGGGTGAATATTATGCAAAATTGATCAAGTTTTTCATTAAAAATTTAAAAAGTACCATAAGCAGTTTATGAACATTTGATATCACTTCATCCTTATATATATATATATGAACATTTGATATCACTTCATCCTTATATATATATATTTGATTGCCAGTTTCATAGTAACTGTTTTAGATATCACTATTATCAAAGGTGAAGTTGAAATTATATATTAAATCATTTATTTTGACAACAATGATATAAAAGTTTTTGTTTTAATATACATGATATTACAGTTCAATAGCTCTTTTAAATCAATTGTTTAGCTATAAAAATAATTTTATTATCAGTTATCACTGACAAATAAATCATGGAGCGTTATAGCTTAGTTTGCACATTGTGACTTTATTGAAAATTCTAACTTTAATGATATGTTATAATAAAGAAATATTAGTTTGAGTTATATATATATATATATATATATGAACTAATTCAATGATAAAGTAGCTTTACAGAGTATTGTTTTTTCTTTCATTAGTATGTATATATATATATATATATATTGTGGCTGCAGAAAGGAGTTTGCTATTAACTGAAGGAGACCCTTTGATTCCTCTTGGAGGCCTTAAAGGAACCGAGCAGGGCAAATTCCTAATGTCCACTTCATACATTCTTGTCATTGCAGCTGTTATTACTATGTGATTATTCATATAGTATACGAACATGGATGGGCTGCTCACCAACACGCATTAGCCAGCATGGAGAGTTTATTGGCTTTTTACCTCTGAGTTTAAGATCAAGAAACACCATGGTCTTTATTCTCAGTGCCTGCTAAGGCAAAATGAATGTTTGTGTAAATGATAAATATTTTTCCAATACATATATACAATATTGACAGACAAAAATAAAGCATGGCCCTTATTCCCAGGAGGTTGTAAAGTCACCAACCAAGGCAGCGGTTGGTGGCCGAAGGCGGAGGGTGCTAAGAATCCCCTGATTGTGGACCCAGGCTGCCATTTGATGATGACTTTTTATTTAGGTACTTACAACTGCAGATCACTTTCAAGTGAAGGAAGATTGCAAGAATTAGAAGAATTGTCTTACATTAAATGGGACATTATTGGACTTTGTGAAGTTAGAAGAAAAGGTGAAGAGATACTTGATTTAAAAAGTGGTCATATACTCTATTATAAAGGCACACCTATTGGAAATACAAGTGGAGTAGGATTCATTATAAATAAAAAGTGGAAGAACAATATTGTGGAGATTGATGGTGTATCGGACAGAGTTGCAAGATTAGTTATACAACTTAATGGCAGATACCAAATGCAGATAATTCAGGTTTATTCCCCAACAAGTTCTCATAGTGATGAAGTAGTAGAAGATTTTTATATGGATGTACAAAAGGCTTTTGATCAGAGTAAACAACATTTTAAAATTGTTATGGGAGACTTTAATGCTAGAATTGGTAGACAAATGAAAGATGAAATTGCTGTAGGTAATTTTGGTTATGGTAATAGAAATGAGAGAGGACATAGACTTGTGGAGTTTGCAGAAAAAAAAAACACTTTATATTATGAATTCATTTTTTGAGAAAAATGTTAAAAGGAAATGGACATGGAAGCATCCAAATGAAGATACAGCAGAATTGGATTGTATTTTGACTAACAGGAAATACATATTTCAAGATTGTAATGTTCTTAATAAATTTAACACAGGAAGTGATCATCGATTAGTAAGGTGTAAGTTACGTGTTAATGTAAAACTAGAGAGACAAAAATTATTAAGAAAAACAATATTTACAGTTGATATTCCTAATCTTCAGAAACATTCTAATGAATTTAAATTAGAACTTACAAATAGGTTTCAAGTGTTAGGAGATTTTGAACATGATTCAGATTTGAATGAAATTAATATGAAAATAACTGATACACTTTTAAAAACTGCAACAAAGATAGCTGGTAGAAAAAAGCAGCAATTGACTAATAAAATTTCTAATGAGACTAGAGAATTTATGAAAAAAAGAAGGAATATGAAGATATACAAAAATCATGTATTAAAAAGAATTGAATATCTCGAATTTTGTAAAATGGTGCGGAAAAGAGTTGAAAATGATATAAGAAAGTATAACTGTGAAATAGCAAGGAAAGCTGTAGAAGAAAATAAAAGTCTCAAGAATGTCAAACAACATTTTGGTATTGGTAGAAAATATATATCTGCAATAAGAAAAAAAAATGGAATTATTACTAAAAAGAGAGATGACATCATAAAATTGGTAGAAGATTTTTATCAAGAATTATATAGTAATAAAGAACAAGTACCTCCTATATCTATTACATCTTCTGAATTGCCCAGAATTTTAAATGAAGAAGGGAGATATGCAATTAAATGTATGAAGAAAGGAAAGGCTCCAGGAAATGATGGAATTATAATTGATATATTAAAAGAAGCAGGTGAAGAAATAGAAACAATTTTAGCAAAGTTATATA
Organism: Epiperipatus broadwayi; assembly: GCA_028023455.1. Lineage (NCBI taxonomy): Eukaryota > Metazoa > Onychophora > Udeonychophora > Euonychophora > Peripatidae > Epiperipatus > Epiperipatus broadwayi. Next base: position 718,402 of record JAQFVV010000347.1, on the reverse strand, counting down.
CCAAATGTCTAAATGATAAAGATGTACCAGAAGATTGGAAGAATGCAGTAATAATATTAATATTTAAAAAAGGTGATAAAGAAGATATTATAAATTACAGACCTATCAGCCTTTTATCAGTTTTATATAAAATTTTTACCAAGATAATTACAACTCGTCTACAGAGAACTTTGGATTTCCACCAACCAAGAGAACAAGCTGGATTTAAAAGTGGTTTTAGTACAATAGATCATATCCAGGTATTGAGAGAAGTCATAGAAAGGAAAAATGAATATGAGTTGTCATTATGTTTTGGATTTGTAGATTATGAAAAGGCATTCGATTCTATACACATTTCTTCAGTGATTAAAGCGTTGAATCATCAAGGTATAGATCCAGGATATTGTCATATTTTAAAGAATATTTATAAAAATGCAACAGCATCAATGAGATTACATAATGATACTGGAAAAATCAACATTGAGAAAGGTGTAAGACAAGGTGACTCCATATCTCCAAAACTTTTTACAGCAGTGCTGCAAGAAGTATTTTGTGGATTAAACTGGGAAACTAAAGGAATGAAAGTAAATGGAGAGTATTTAAGTCATTTAGATTTTGCAGATGATGTAGTTGTTTTTGAAAATAATGCTTCAGAGCTGCAGGAAATGTTGTAGGAGTTAGCAGTTGAAAGTAGAAAAGTAGGACTAAAGTTAAATGTTAAAAAGACTAAAGTAATGTTTAATCGATTTGCTCAAAATATGAAAATAAAGATTGATTATGAAGAATTAGAAGAAGTTAACAGTTACAAATACCTTGGTCAGATTATTAATACAGATGGAAACATAATGGAGGAAATTAATCATAGAAAAAAACTTGTTTGGAGTGCTTTTGGTAGAAATAACTTGATACTAAAAGGAAATATGCCTATGTGTTTGAAAAGAATGGTTTTTTAACAAATGTGTTTTACCAGTTCTTACTTATGGATCTGAGACTTGGACACTTAATTGAAGAGCAATACAGAGACTTCAGACCACTCAAAGGAGTATGGAGAGATGTACGTTGGGAGTAACAAGAAGAGATCGAAAACACAATGTATGGGTAAGACAACAAACAGGTGTTACTGACCTTATTCAAAAAAATAAAAGATTGAAATGAAGTTCGGCTGGACATATTGCTAGAAGAGATGATAATAGATGGACAATTGAAATTTTAAACTGGAATCCAAGAGATTGTAAAAGACCCAGAAAGAGACCACATGTGAGATGGATGGATGAAATAAGAAAATGTGCAAAAGTGTTGTGGAAAAGAGAAGCTAAAGATGGGAGAAGATGGATTAAACTTGGAGAAACCTTCATCCTGCAGTGGATTGATAATGGTTGATGACGATGATATATATTGTAAAGGTTGGGAGTATCCATTTTTGCTGTTGGTTATGATATCAGTATATATATATATGTTAAAAAATTATGTACAAATATTGATATAAACGAATAAAAGAAAGAAGAGATTTTTTTTTGATTATGCATAAAGTTTGAATTATTTAGTAGTATAAGAAGTTAAATATTTCATTGGTTTGATGAATATATTTTTTATAAGATTGATTGTTTATTATATATATCATGATATTTTTTAAGATTGTAGTAGAAAATGTTGCAAGTTTTTTTCACTTTTATTATTGTCTTTGTTCAATTTTATTGCATATTTTCTTTTATTGCAGTTATTTTATTTTATCTTACTAGTGACATATACAGAATAAATAAATAACTTATATAAAAATCACTTTAGGAAATACTAATTATTATAATATATGATAATGTATAAAAGTATAATTTGTTTGTTAAAAAAGATTTCTGATTTAGATATCTATAATATTTGGTCATTTATTTATTTTTAAAAGAATTGAAAAATGTTAAAAAAGAAAGTTGTAAAAATAGGTTTTAGACAGTTATTATCTGTGAAAGTGTAGGCTAAGATTTCATAGTGACTAATTATGCAACAAAAGAAGATGAGATTATGCTTGTAATTTTTATGATTATGAACAAGATCATAACAAACTTTTTTATTGCTATTTTTCTGCCTAAATTTTAATTAATAGAACTTTATCTGCATTAATCTTTTCCTTGTTCAAATACCTATTGGCCAATTCTAAACTTTTGATTGATCAATTGCAGAATCAGAAATAAAAATATATTCATCTTTTAATGTTATTTTTATTTTGGTTTCATTTGTAAAAAGCAAATTAATAATTTGTCAGATTAAGAAAGTGAATGAAAGTTTTTTCAAAAATAAATTTCTATTTATAATTATAAAAAAATTATGAATAAAATTTGCCTTGTTCAGAAAATTACTTTCTGAATGCCCATTTGTTTTTTAAACATAATAATAAAGTTAATCTATTTTAAAATTATATAATAACAACAAGTTAGTTTTAAAATAAATAATTGTAATTTTTTAAATACTAATGTTAAAACTTACACTAAAAAAAAATCATAATAATAAAGTTTAAAGTTACGAAAATATTTGTCTTTCCTCCTTGCTCAAAAGTTGAATTGCTAGTTAAGAATTTTCTAGTCAGGCAGCTCACTCCATTGCCTAGCTACAGTTGAACAGCATTGTGCACAATTATATCTTTGCACCTATGAAGAAATGTACAAATGACAACATTAAAATCCAGTAAAATCCAAGAAGGATATTAATAACTCTAAAGAAATGATTGTTCATTCCAGTTTTTTTTCTGGGCATTTTATTCAGGTATATAATATTTTCTCATATTTTCTCATATTCATTTGTCCTTTCTATAACTTCTCTAAATATCTGGATATGATCTACTGTACTAAAACCACTTTTAAATCAAGCCTGTTCTCTTGGTTGGTGGAAGTCCAGTGTTCTCTGTAGATGAGTTGTAATTATCTTAGTAAAATTTTTGTATAAAACTGATAAAAGACTGATAGGTCTGTAATTTCTAATATCTTCTTTATCACCTTTTTTAAATATTAATATTAATACTGCACTCTTCCAATCATCTGGTACATCTTTATCATTTAGACATTTGGAATATAACTTTGCTAAATTTTTTTCTATTTCTTCACCTGCTTCTTTTAATATATCAATTATAATTTCATCATTACCTGGAGCTTTCCCTTTCTTCATAAATTTAATTGCACGTCTCACTTCCTCATTTAAAATTCTGGGCAATTCAGAAGATATAATAGGTATAGGAGGTACTTGTTCTTTATTACTATATAATTCTTGATAGAAGTCTTCTACACATTTCATGATGTCATCTCTCTTTTTAGTAATAATGCCATCTTTTTTTGTTATTGCAGATATAAATTTCCTACCAATACCAAAATGTTGTTTTACACTCTTTAGACTTTTATTCTCTTCTACAGATTTGCTTGCTAGTTCACATTTATACTTTCTTATATCATTTTCAATTCTTTTCTGCACCATTTTACAAAATTTGAGATATTCAATCCTTTTTAATGCATCATTTTTGTATATCTTCATATTTCTTCTTTTGTTCATAAATTATCTAATCTCTGTAGAAATTTTATTGGTCAATTGCTGCTTTTTTTTTACCAGCTATCTTTGTTTCAGTTTTAAAAGTGTATGAGTTATTTTCCTATTAATTTCATTCAAATCTGAATCATGTTGAAAATCTACTAATACTCGAAACCGATTTGTTAAGTTCTAATTTAAATTCATTAGAATGTTTCTGAAGATTAGGAATATCAACTGTAAATATTGTTTTTCTTAATAATTTTTGTCTCTCTAGTTTCACATTAACACGTATCTTACACCTTACTAATCGATGATCACTTCCTGTGTTAAATTTATTAAGAACATTACAATCTTGAAATATGTATTTTCTGTTAGTCAAAATATAATCCAATTCTGCTGTATCTTCATTTGGATGCTTCCATGTCCATTTCCTTTTAACATTTTTCTCAAAAAAAAAAAAAGAATTTATAATATAAAGTTTTTCTTTTTCTGCAAATTCCACAAGTCTATGTTCTCTCTTATTTCTATTATCATAACCAAAATTACCTACAGCATTTTTGTCTTTCATTTGTTTACCAATTCTAGCATTAAAGTCTCCCACAACAATTTTAAAATGTTGTGTACTCTGATCAAAAACCTTTTGTGCATCCATATAAAAGTCTTCTACTACCTCATCATATGAGAACTTGTTGGGGCATAAACCTGAATTATCTGCATTTGGTATATACTATTAAGTTGTAAAACTAATCTTGCCACCCTGTCCAATACACCATCAATCTCCACAAGGTTATTCTTCCATTTTTTATTTATAATGAATCTTACTCCACTCGTATTTCCAATATTTGTGCCTTTATAGTAGAGTACATGTCCACTTTTTAAATCAATTGTTTCTTCACTTTTTCTTCTAACTTCACAAAGTCCAATAATGTCCCCTTTAATATAAGATAGTTCTAACTCTTGCAATCTTCCTTTACTTGAAAGTGATCTGCAGTTGTAAGTACCTAAATAAAAAATCATCATCAAATGGCAGCCTAAGTCCACAATCAGGGGATTCTTATCACCCTCTGCCTTCGGCCACCAACCCCTGTCTTGGTTGGTGACTTTACAGCTTCCTGGGAATAAGGATTTGTAGATAATGAAAAGGCAGTTGATTCTATAAACATTTCTTCAGTGATTAAAGTATTGGATCATCAAGGTATAGATCCAGGGTATTGTCATATTTTAAAGAATATTTATAAAAATGCAACAGCAACAATTAGATTACATAATGATAGTAGGAAAGTCAACATTGAGAAGGATCTAAGACAGGGTGACTCCATATCTCCAAAACCTTTTACATCAGTGCTGCAAGAAGTATTTTGTGAATTAAAATGGAAAGCTAAAGAAGTGAAAGTAAATGGAGATTATTTAAATCATTTAGATTTTGCAGATGATGTAGTTGTTTTTGTAAATAATGCTTTAGAGTTACAGGAAATGTTGCAGGAGTTATCAGATGAAAGTAGGACTAAAGATAAATGTTAAAAAGATTAAAGTAATGTTTAATAGATTTTCTCAAAATATGAAAATAAAGATTGATTATGATGAATTAGAAGAAGTTAACAGTTACAAATACCTTGGTCAGATTAGTAATACAGATGGAAGCATAATGGATGAAATTAATCATAGAATTAAACTTGATTGGAGTGCTTTTGGTCGAAATAACTTGATACTAAAAGGAAATATGCCTATGTGTTTGAAAAGGAAGGTTTTTAAATAAATGTGTTTTGCCAGTTCTTACTTATGGATTTGAGACTTGGACACTTATTAAAAGAGCAATACAAAGACTTCAAACCACTCAAAGAGGTATGGAGAGATGCATGTTGGGAGTAACAAGAAGAGATAGAAAACACAATGTATGGATAAGAGAACAATCAGGTGTGACTGATCTCCTTGAAAAAATTAAGTCTGAAGTGGAGTTGGGCTGAACATATTACTAGAAGAGATGATAATAGATGGACAATTGAAATTTTAAACTGGATTCCAAAAGATTGTAAAAGACCCAGAAAGAGACCATATGTGAGATGTGTGGATAAAATAAGAAAGTATGCAGGGGTGATGTGGAGAAGAGAAGCTAAAGATCAGAAAAGATGGATTGAACTTGGAGAGACCTTTATCCTGCAGTGGATTGATAATGGTTGATAATGATGATGATAATATTTTTTTAAAATAATTTACAGATCCTTTTATAAAAATATTTCTTACATATGGTTTGGTCATTGCATAAAGCAAGTACATATTGTGGTGAATATAATATAATTAATATTCACATTTTACATCTGTAAAATCAATAATAGCAGACATTTTATAATGTAAATTATTTTTTAAATAAATTTATCAGCAGAAAATTATGAATTAAAATAAATATTTCTTTTTACAATATAATTTTTTAATATATTTTAAGCATATATATTGCCCCTAAATATTTTTTTTTCCAGGTAAAAATTCAGTTATATCATTCAGGCATTTATTCACATATAATTTTAATCCTTTTAAATGATGTATCTGATTTTATTATTACCATATAAATTATGTTAAAATATAATTTATTTATTGACTTTATCAACAGAAAATTGTTTAAAAGGCATAAAAGACATATTTTCTTCAATTCATATCTAAATACATCATTTTAAAAATATAAGTCCATTTTGACTTTTTAAAAGACAAATCAAATATGCATCACTAATATCAATTATATACTAAAACAGACATTCAACATATCATAAGACATTTTAAGTTTAGTTCTAAAGCATAAGTGCAGAGTTTTAATTTTCTTCTCTTTTCAAATTCAATATTACAAATAAGATTTTTAATGAATATCTGATTCCTCTTAATAATTACCTCAAATAAACTAGCTGAATTGCAATATGATAAAGTCATTTGAAATAAATAGTCTCTCATTCCAAACATACTATATAAAATTACAAAGTTCTTATGTAAATCAACTCCAGTTATGTTGCACTAATTTTCCTGATATTTGGTATTCATCTTCACAATATTTAAGTATCCACAGTTGTGTTCTATAGAGTTATTGAGGTCCTGAACAAAGTTTCAAATAGACAAACTGGCAGGGAAACTTTGGTGTTTAGTGATTCATTATTTAAGTAGTTATCCTAAGTATATTTTTCAAAAACACTTTCAAGTAAAATAATAATTTAAAATAAATTATTACTGTTACAGTATAAAAATATAGTTATAAATTTCAAACTAAACTGTAAAACACTGATATCTATGAGAAAACAATTAACTAATATGAAAACTGCCTAGACTGGCTTCAACCTCTATTTTTATACTGGTCTTAATCTAATGATTTTATTGGTCAACACTGCTTGTACAAATTTGCTAATTTATATAATTACATCAATATAATTTTTTAAATTAAGTTTTAAAACTATGAGTCATCAATATTAAATATAAAATTATTTAATATCTTAAATATTAGATATTTTTATCGAAAAATTAAATATCCTTATTAAAACAATATTTAATATTTAAATAACCTGAAATTGATTTAAAAAATAAATTATTACACTTAAATAAAATAATAATAAGTTTAAATATTATTTTTCTAATATTTTTTTCTAAACTGAATAATTTGCTACACTTCATTATGTATCAAATTTTGTTATCAAGTTAAAACTAGTTTTCGTTTCCTAATTTTCTGAAAGCACACATATTCACACACAATCATCTAATCATGTTATACTTTCAGCACCTTTAAAATAATATTAAATTAACTTATCATTTTAAATAATATTTTAAACAAAATAAATTATCTTAAACATATAATATAAAAGATTTATCACTGTAATTAAGCTATTCTACCATTATAGTATCTTTAAGTAAAATAATTAAAAATTAATATTATATTTTAAATAATTTATTGTATCATTTGTAGAGGTCTCTCTTGTAATAAATTAAGCACTCAAGGTGCAAGTACTAAGGTTTTAGTCTTATTTAAGTATTGTATTATTTTATATTTATTTCATTTCAGAATGAGTTCAAACTATTTAATATATCTTTATAAGCTCCTACTACTGAGTTTGAACCCTTGCTATCTATATCATTTAAATTATATACTAGAAAATAAACCTAAATTTAATTTTTTCATATATAAGTACTTTTCCAACTCTACTTAACTGTCTATACCTATTATCAATGGTACAATATATATATATATATATACATCCAATTTTATTCTTATATCAATGGTACAATATATATATATATATATACATCCAATTTTATTCTTATATCAATGTATCTTTTACTGTATCTCAATCATATCATAAACATCCATCCATTCAGAAATCAACCCAATCTTTTTCATTCTCAATGCATTTTTGAAACAGCCAGTTAATGTTTTAAATGAGTTATAAGGTACAATGAAACTTGTTTAGCCCAACAGATTGTCATTTAGAAGCAATTGATAGTTTTCTGGCAACATCAAAGGCAAAGATGATCTCTGCTTACATGGATATAGTCTTTTCAGTTCAATTCTTTATTATAATAACAATCCATGGAAATATTTAACTTGATATATATAAATAAAGTAGTTTTGGGGTTAAACTGTGTGTTATTTTTGATTATTTCCCAATGTTTCTATGAAATAGCATATACTCTTGACAAGGTTAACTTTTTTTAAAAAAAATTAGACCTCAAATAAATCGCTAATTATATTATTGGCCAAGTGAGGTAAAAGTCTAAACTTTTAATTGGTCAATTCACAAACTGAAGTGTCAATTAACAAAGTCAATTGTCAAAATATATTCATCTTTTAATATTATATTCACTTTAGTTTCATTTGTAAAAAGTATATTAATAATTTGTCAGATTATGAAAGTGAATGAAAGTTTTTTCAAAAATAAATTGTTATTTATAATTAAAAAAATATTCGATAATGGCATTTCCAAAAGGAAATATTACTCTCCAACCAAAAAATTTTGCTGACTAGAATGATTTTTAAGTTGCAGAAAAGCAAATAATTTTTGATAAAGTCTTAACTATTTTTCTAAAATAATTTTATTTTTGGCATATTTTATCAAAATAACTTATAATTTGTCAAAAAATATGTTTAAAATGGTCTAAAACATTCATTTATCATTTTCAAAATGAAACAAAAAGAAATCATAACTCTTTAGTTTTTGACAGCCATTTTCTTTGTTGTCAAAATTTAACAGCCAATCAGATTCAAGAAGGGGCATTATTTTTCCTTTGTTAGACTTATAAGGCCATTTTTATTGATTTTTTACTTGTAAAATAATTCAGGAGAGGGTAGCATCTTATGGAACTTTTTTAATCTTTAAAAAGAGTGCAAAATCTTAATTGTAGTACGAAAAGTGACCGATTTAGAGTGATGTCAAGCCATTTTGGTTTTAACCCTTTATGTGATTATTACAAAAAGACCCCATAGCTAAAAATTTTTGGACATAGCATGCGCCATCTCTTGGTCAATTTTGGTTGCAATTTCTTCATTTTAGGCTTATTTGATAAGAAATTCAAAATTTAAAATTGTAGTTCTAAAAATGTCCACATATAGTGTTATATTTAAAAAAAATAAATTTTCTTTGCTAGCTATTTGGTAGTTTGACCCACCTCTTACTCTGATTGGATACTTGCCAAATCTTGAAATTGGGTTATAGACGTTTCTAAATGACAAAGACACACTAAAACAAGAAGTTCTACACGTTCATAATCGATTTTAAAGTAAATAAATATGTTTATTGTAATTTTTTACATTTATAAATAAGATTAGGCATTGCTTTCTTGAAATATAAAGTTTGATTTCAAAAATGTTAAATATTACAAGAAAAATAAGCGCGAACAAAATTATCGTTCTTCAAGTCAGGTGGTTCACGCTAACGATTGTAATTTGCACAGTAGGCGTCTCTAAATAACAATGACAGAAATAAAAATTAAAGGTTTTACGCATTTGTAATTGATTTTGTAGTAAATAATTACATCTACTGTAATTTTTTACATTCATAAATAAGATTTGATGGTACTTTATGGAAATATAAAGTTTGATTTGAAAAATTTTAAATATTACAAGAAAAATACATTTGGTGAAATAATCGGTTACAAAAAACAATTATCGCTACAGAACATAATCAGGCATTTCTAAACTAAAAATTCAGAATTGAAAATGAAATGTAGTACGCTTTCATATTTTGAAGTAAATAATTATATCTATCAAGATTTTTCATTACTTTATCCAAATATAAAGTTTGATTCCAAAAATGTTAAATATTACAAGAAAAATAAGCATGGACAAAATCATCGTGGTGGATCATGCTAAAGTAATGTGCATAGTAGGCATTACTAAATGGGGTAAATAGAGATAAAAATTAAAGGTTTTACACGTTCGTAATTGATTTTGTAGTAAATAATTACCTCTATTGTAATTTTTTACATTCATAAATAAGATTTGGTGCTACTTTATGGAAATATAAAGTTTGATTTGGAAAATTTTAAATTTTACAAGAAAAATAAGCATGCTGGAAATAAAAAGAGAATTATTTTGACAGCTGGAGAACCGAATAACGACCCAAATATTGGTTGGAATATAATTCTTTTGTTTTACTGCTGGGCTTTTTTTTTTACACATTTTTCTTATATTTTTCTATAGTTATTAACATTATTTTTAATTTTTCGTTACATTTAACCAATTTGAATCTAAAATTATTCAATTTTTAGAAGCTGAATTAAAAAAATTCTGTGTATTTTAGATTAATATTTTAACAATAGAAACCGGCTGGAAATGAAACGGACGAATAATATTGTTCTCAGATTTAAGTAGTGGACCAATACAAAATTAGACAAAAATTAAAAAGTTAAAAGAATCAGTTAAAGGGTATCTATCCATCAAAAGGTTAATGAGATTTGAGATCTAATGGGTTTTTTTTTTTGAAAAGTTAAACTTGATAATGGAGGATACTATTTTGTTGAAATGTTTGGAAATAACCTACATATGATTTAATTCCCAAACTACTTTATTTACATCATATAACTATGAAAATGTTAAATTATATATATATGTATGTAATGCTTTAGAAATGTGCATTAATAAAAAAAATAAATGATTTATATTGTAGGTATTTATTATTTTTTATTTTTTCTATTTGAATACATTATCCATTTGGAGCATTGTAATAACAACTTTTACTTATTTTTATAATGCACTGCACTGAAAATGTATTTGAGTAGAAAGAACTAAATCGACAAATATGTACATTAAAAACTAATTACTTTTTTTTATTAATAACATCAGTACTAAGGCACTATTTATTATGTATAAAGATAATAATATTTCAGCATTTATTCCATATATTGTGATTATATGCACTTATCCAGTGGTGGATTCACCCAAAATCACAAAGCACTCAATAGAATTTAAGGCAGATAAAAACATTATACTAAATAGGTTAGAAATGAATACTTAAGTTAAAATTGGACCTGAAATTATATTATTAATATTAATTACTGATGATTATACCATTTGATCAAAATATGTTTATTTTAAGTAAAATATTTTATAAGTAGAAATTATATAAAATTAATAAATATGCAATTGTAATATACAAAGTGTATTTTTTAAAATTCTAGGAGACCCTGTATTGGTTTGCATTTGATTTCCATATCTTATCAAAACGTTTTTTGGGATAAAAGAGAAAAAATAAACATTTTTTAAAAAAAAAAGAAAATATAAAAATATGAAATTGAAGATCTTATGAATATATGTAGAAGGTTCAGCATGAATTTCTTTTTTTTTTTCATATGTCATAGCATCGGTTGGGAGGCGAACCCACAACCGTCTGCAACCAACTACTTGCTTGCAAGGCCGATGCGATGATCTCTCGACTAGCAACGCTTGACATGAATTTCTTTTTTGAAAGTGTGAAAAAGACTTTCATACGAATATCATTTCATATAGAGTTAGCAAAAAATTTTTTGTTAGTTAAAAAATTACATACAATGAAATATATTTAATTAAAATTTGACAATTAAGATATTATTTCATAATTTTTGTTTTTTTAAATAATAAGATAACAGGAGAACAGTTTATTATTAAGTTGTTAGCAGTAAAAAAACAACTTTTTGATAAGCAAGGTTTGATATATGGGAAAAAAAATATGTATTTTTGTTAGGCTCAGAAGTCAAGACTAAGGTAATTTCTGTTATTGATTCAACGAGGTAGTTTCAGATTTTTTTCACTTGAAGAGATAGAGTCTACAGATAAATTCCTTCTGATATATTAATAAAAGATGCATAAGACTATCACACTGCACAGGGCTAAATTAAAAAGGAAAACCGCTAATTTTATCATTGGTTGTATCAGATAAAAATCAAATCTTTTAATTGGCCAACTCACAAACTGAAGACAAAGCCTATTGTTAAAACATATTCGCCTATAATATTAAATTCAACTCAGATACATTTATAAAAAGTATATAATTAATTTTTCAGGTCATGAAAAAAACGAAAGTTCTTTCAAAAATAAATTGCTATTTATTTATTCTAAAATATTCAACATCGGCAACATAAAAGTTATAATGTAAACAAAAAGATCGACTTTTACGTTATAGAAAAGTAAATATTTCTTTTTACTACAACTTCAATATTTGGACTAAAATCTTCAATATTTTTCGAAAATAATTTTGTTTTTTTATTATTCTCTCTGAAAATTATGTTTAATTTCCATAAATATTATTTAATAATAATTTAAATCGTATTCGAAATGAAAATCTCAGCGTTTTTCTTTATTTTCTTTGATCAGGCAGTTTCTTTGTTCTTTCCAGCCAATCAGAATGTCTTTTTCGGCTGAGAGCATGCTAAGAACCAATCACAAATAATGTTCCTTCTTTGTTTAGGTTTAAATGCGTTTTTTTCTATTTTTTACTTCTAAAATAAATCGGAAGATGTCACCATCGTACAGAACTTTTAAAAACGAATTCAATACGTATTTAACGAATTTTTTCGTATGAAAACGAACTGAGTTAGAGTGATTTCAGATGTCGACGAGGAGCCTCGTCGAGCGCGGGAAAAGGGTTAATAGCATCTACACTGTACCATCCAAGCTTTTATGAATGCAACCTCTCATTAGTAAAAAGATGCCATACAATAACTCAGACTTAATAATAGCTAATAGTCTGAAAATGATGATGAGATAAGGCCTAGTCTACCCTGACATTCTGAAAAAGTTTATTCCTGCTGTACAAAAGCTGCACTAGATTACTGAACTGAAAACATGCACAGAAAGAATTTAAAAAAAAAAATCGGAGATTAAAAAATAAAGAATTTATTTAGGAATATTAAAGAATTGATGTTATCACAAATTTATAGTAATAAAAAGGATAAGAGAGAATAAGTTTATTAATAGTAATTAAATCCAACATAAGGTTTTTTTTTTTTTTGTAAATTTATATAAGCCTAAAGTAATTTTTAAAATCATATTTGTAAAATTATTATTATTATCATTACTATTACTACTACTGCTGCTACCATTTGTAATGCAGTTTGAATTGGGTTATTGGAAATATATTTATATATTTAATAGTTAATTTATATGAGGTTACCAAACTCCATATATTACTATGTTTAAGCATATGAAATGGTGATCGTGTGATGTATTTGAGTGTGTTAGTGAAGTATATATCACTATGTATATATTAGTTTTGTTTCTTTTTATTTGAAAAGAGTATGTCAATTTAAAATAGTTTTTTTTTTTCCATGTGTCATAGCATCGGCCGGGACGCGAACCCACAACCGTCTGCAACCAACTACTTGCTTGCATGGCGGCTTCGATACCTCTCGGCTAACAACGCAAGACAAGATAATTTAAAATAGTTTTGACACATCAATTCAGGGATTTATTACATCTACATATGCATTAAAATAGAAACATTTTTTTCCATTAATCAAACTGTTTTTAATAAATTGTTTTTGTTATTTAAAATTATATTTAGAATCTATGCCATTCATATTTAATTCTTGTCTTATTTCCATTAGATAATTTAATATGTAGTTCGATTCTGTTTCTGGATGTGCTTATCATCTGTTGGAAAATATGTTCGGTGTTTAATGTGTGGAATTAATTTATTATATATGAGACTAATATATTATCATATGTTTTCTTCTGTAAAAATAAATGGCACTCTAGGAGCCTATTTGGTCTATCCTAATTATAAATAAAGCTACATGATAATTGTGATGCTTAGTTCAGTCTTTATATAGATGGCTGTGAAATGATGATGATCAGAAAATTTAACTTATGTTCTATTTAGAATTCTTCTATATGATATTTGCCAACATAGAACATGTGGTATGATCATTGTCATTATATTAATTATTAATAAACAAAATCATTATTTCAGAATTTATAATATTAATAAAATATGTAATAACTTTTAATTGCTAAGATATAAATGATGACTAAAGTAGCATATATATGTTACATAAAATGGCAAGTAATTTGCAGCAAATAAAAATAATATATATATCCACATTAGTCATCCCTCTATCATACCATCATACATCTAGCCATTTTTCCCTTCAACATTCCTTATTTCCCTGTGTTACAGTACGTATACACACACACACACACATATATATATACACACATATATATATAAAGTATATATATATATATAAAGTGAGAGAGAGAGAGAGAGAGAGAGTTTACGAAACAAATATTCTGCTATTGGAAGTTATCTGAGCGTCTTTAAGTAAATGATACTAAATAATTTTAACAGATTTCTTGCTATTTTTTAAACAAGGATATTATATGATAAAAGTCCCATTATTAAATTAAATTAATTTAAAACATTTAAAATCCACTTGCTGGACTATAAGTTTCTATTTTTTTTATTTTGACCTATATGTGAGTTTATGGTTTGCGAGAATATATGAAGTTTGACATCAAATGTCCTCCTAACAGGATAATTGCCAAAACTGAAGTATTATTTTTTTTCTGAAGTTTGCTTCGAATTATTTTTTCAATGAAAAATTGAATACCTGAACCTCTTTTATTAATCCAAAATTCAGAATTAGAGCTTAAATTTAGAAAACCAATTAGCTTATTTATTAAATAATTGAATAGTTACTTCGTGAGTGATAATAAAATACATAACAATTGTTTGTGGCCAATTGTATAAAGTCAATTTCCACGGCTATATTTTTTAATTTATTAATATCATTATCAATATCATCTGAAAGAAATACATATTCGTATTAATTGCATTTCTGCATACAATCACTAGTGAATTCTTTGGTTTATAAAATATATATTTTTTCCATAAAATTGTTTAGACTTAGTCATGACTATGTAGTAGTTTGTATTCAAATTAGCAATTGGCAAGTCTCATATGTTATGCCTTTTATATATATATATATATAAAATTCAAATATAAGTATATTGTTTATACTAGAATTAATGTAATTAGAAGGGACTTGAACTCAGATTTTCAAACTTCTTCCAACTATACATTCCATCTTACACAATCAATACACATGACCACATACATGTGAAGAAGATAAACTATTTCCAATATACATATATTATGCTGACTCAGCAGTCATCAGTTGGTCCAGATCACCATCTTCCACACATGTATACAATCAGTGCTCAGTTTATATTAAGATAGGAAATCTTTTAAACATTGATGGACAAACTTCAATCTTCACCCTCATCAACTCTTTAGCCATCCATATCATTGGAAATCTGATGAAGGAACACCCAAATATTATTGTTATACCCATATTTGACTTTTAAATCAATCTGACCCCTCACATATAAGATCTTAATATATCCATTTAAATACACAGAAGAATTGGAAGAATGCAGGATGAATATGTAATATTCAAATACAAGTATATTGTCTATTCTAAACTTAATGTAATTAGAAGAGATTTGAAATCGGACTTAAAGTCAACATGGGTATGACAATAATATTGACACCAACAAGGGCTTTGGGTGTTCCATCATCAGATTTTCAATGATATGGATGCTGAAGAGTTGAGGGAGGTGAAAATTGAATCTTGCTCATCAATGTTTGAAGATTTGCTATCTTAATATAAACTGAGCATTGATTGTACATATGTGTGATGGTGATCTGGCCCAACTGATGTGTGCTGATTCACACAAAATATATATGTTGGAGATCATTTATATTTTTTCACATGTATATGGTCATGTGTATCAATTATAGAAGAAGGAGTGTATAGCTGTAGGGAGCTTGAAAGTCTGAGTTCAAATCCCTTGTAATTATATATATATATCCTGATATACACAGCTATAAATATGGTATTTCAAAAATTCTTCAATTCAAACATAAAATATTTCATGGGCTAAATATTTTTGGATTAATATATATATATATAAAGTTACACTAAACAGTACTAAATAATATATAATATTAATTGGAAAGACATCCTCCAAACTTCTAAATGCTATCTGATTAATGCAAGATTCTTCATTATCAAACCTATCTATTTTCGAAATTCTTATGTGGACATTAGACCAGACTATAACACTAGAAAATGTAAAACTTAAGTCAACAGTAAAACAAAATTATAAGCATGTTAAGGCACTGGGAAGAGAAGCTATAAGAAATACTTTATGAATCGATAAAATACTTGACAGCTGAGCGCTTTCGATGTGTTTAGTCTCATATTCATAGCTGTAAAAAAAAAAAAACAAATAGTGCCGAGTAGAATGAAAATGGCAATATGCAAATTATATTTAAATTATTTAATTAGCCCAACGTTTGGAAACTAAATTTCACATTTTTCTAATGTTATTTTTTGGTATATTAACATTTAAATCTACAGTAATTTAAATTTTATAATTATATAAATAGCTTTGACACTGAGACCATTCTATTAATATAACTAGCACTTAAAACTTTAAGGAATATCTCTCCAATTAATACTATATGCATATGAAAAATCTATTGCAGCTTTTAAAATCTATTTTTTTTTCTATATCATTATGATTATATGTAAGTCTATTTTTTTATTTACTTTTTACTATATTGGGCTCAATATCTGAAACTTCTGGATCAATTTACAGTTAGAAAAATCTTAGTTTGGCCATGCTCAAATTCATGACCTTTTAAGTAACTGACCATACAATTATTATTATTTTTTAAATTTCAGGATCTTTTGTTCTATTTGCATTTTCATAAATGCTCTATTGATAATATATTTAACTTGAAAATTATTATCTAATTTAGGAAAATATATACCATACTTTAATTATAAAACATTAAAAAATTGTTATTATTGATTTATTTGATTGATTAATATCTTCTTTGTGATGCTTTTTTTTAACATTTTCCACTTATTTTTTAAAGTTTATTTACTGCTACATTATTAAAATTATTTTTCAGTAGATTTTTAAGCCTACTATTATATGAAAATCAATCGGATATTCAAGTCTTCTGATAATATAAAGTATGTTTAAATCTTGGTATGTAGGTGCCCAGTATTGGAAAAAAAATAAGTCTTTTAGCAATTATTAGAAGGAACTGGAAACAATATATGCATGGAAAAGTTAGAACTTCAACATCGAATATATTGCAATGTTATAATATATAGGATATATGAGAACAGACTTTTACATAACCCATCACTCACCACTCTATCTCATATCATTGCTACACTTAACATATATATGTCGAAAAGATATATAATCACCAATATACGTATTTCATGCTAAAACAGCAATCATCAGTTGGTTCAGATTATCATCTCTACATATATATGCAATAAGTGCTCAGATATATATATATATATTAAGATAGCCAATCTTCATACTTTAATGGACAGGCTTCGATCCACTCCACACTCCAATTCTTCGACTGTCCATACAATTGAAAATCTAGTGGTGAGATTTCAAATGAATAACAAAAATTTGTTTATTAAGTTGTATATATTAATGAATAAATATAATGTTGAAAATTTTTGTATACAATATCTTGAAAAAATGTCCAAAAAAAATGTATATGAGATACGCTTGAAATCTGAATAAAGTTCATAATTTTTGTCTAGTGCACTTTCCATTAATTTATATTAGTCATGGTCATGGCATCTGACAGAGGGGAGAAGATTGTCAGCTGTATTATACATGTGTAATGTATTGCTTATTGAATGGTAAAACAATATTGTTATAACAGAAATATTTGCATCCCTTTGCAATATGCCTTAAAAGCCTCTTAAATTTTATAAGGTATCTTAATAATTAACAGTCAAGGAGCTCATCTAAAATTCAGAGTTTATATAGATTGCCTGGTTTGCTCATAAAATCTGTATGCAGTGACTTCAACTATTTTACATATCAACACTTTTAATTATTATTAACCCAATTCAGAATCATAATATCACCAAATTTAGTCAATATTTCCAATTTTATATTTCCTCTCTTCCACATCAGTTTATCAAATATTTTGTTAATAAAAAATGTTAATTTTTTAATATAATTTAATCAATTATTGGTGATGTTGATTGCAACTTATTTTCTACTAGAATGTCTAGAATTAGAAATATGATTTTATTTTTTATAAAATAACTTACTTCATAAGATACTCTAGTTTTAAATTACTTTGAGCATACTGTAACATGTTGAACTATTTATTATACTGGATAACAAACCAGACTGACATTTTTTTACAAAGCCCAGGCAAGAATCCAATTAACTGCTATGCAGTAGACAACATTATAACTGACATATTTAAAATATTGTGCCTCAATCTATATTCTGACACTTGACTTTGTTTTAATATAGATATAATTTTCTATATGTTGATAAAATTTTATATTAATCATAAAAAGATTTATAACCTTTGTGAATTCAGTAATTTGATTTGAGATACTGCTCTGTGCAGTTTGGTAAAGTGATAGGGCTTCCTACTTTAAATTAGAAAGTCCTGTCATTAGCAGGCCTGGTATTTAAACTCATGAACTCCTAAACAATATCCTTTTTCCTATGGAGATGCTTTTCATTTCTACAATTTTTGCAGTTTTATATAATACATTCCATACACTAAATCAATGACTGTTTTCAAGATTTATATATATTTATTTAACAGAATTTCAGTTATAATTAACCCAGTGTGATTTAAAGTGACTCAAAAGCTAAACTTCCCTCAACTGATTCTCTCAATTAAATAATGCTAAAATCCACATTTAATCAAATGCTTTTTTTGTGTTAGAAATTCATATAATTTTCAGAGAAACTAACCATGTATATTTCTGTAGTGTAATTTTCCTACACCACTCAAACCAGCCCCTACATTGCATGGGAATGGTGTAGTGAAAATTACACTACAGAAATATTTTTCATCAAGCGGTTTGTGACAAAATTGTGGGGCAGTAATCAATTAATATTATAATACTTGGATATCTATATATACAGAACAAATGATATGAGTTAGAGATTGTAGTCTGGGCTAACTGATGAGTACTGTTCAACATGAAATGAACATCTTGGAGATCATACATCTTTTCACTTGTCTTTGGTCATATGTTTATAATTATATCCCTCTACAAGGTGTTAAATGCAAGTAGAAACCAACCCCTATCTTGCATGAGAGTGGGGTAATGTAAATTACACTACAGAAATATTATTCATTAAGTTAGTAATCTCTAGTCTAAAGTATAACTAATAAAAATTAATAAATCATTTATATAGGTTTACTTCAAGGATCATTTTGTCTATTTATGATAAATGTTTGATTTTAAAAAATGATGCTATCTCATAACTTTTACACAGCACAAATTTCTGCCCATTAACAGAATATTTTTTAGATTATATATGACTTTCATATATAATTTATTAATACATCTGTTTAAAAAAATGTAATTTTTGACACATTTTATTATATATCTTCTGCAATAGAAATCAAATATAAAAATGTTTTTTAACTCTCTCAAATGCTGGGACTTGTTAATTATTACACCTGCATCAGTTTTGGCCAAGGTTTAACTTTTAATTTCTGTATAAAATCTTTATTTTATACTAAAACTCAATAAATTGGATTTGATTTCTTTTTAATTTACTTTTACAAACAAAAACATTCTAAAAATCATATTTGAACTTTGCAAATATGGAAAAAAAAAGAGTTTCAGTCAGAACAAAGGGTGCAAAACATCAGCAAATGATTTGAAGATAAACAAGCCTTAAGAAAATCAACAAAAAAAAATTTTATTAAAAATTTTTTAAATGCAAATAAATATGGATTTCTGATAAATCTGTCAAATTCTACTTTAAAATCTTAAAGTTGTTTTATAATTTTTAGATAATGCTAAAGGATTTTAATCCTATATTAGTTCTGAGAGATGACAGATAATGACTTTACCTACATGAATCATTTAACATAGGTAAAGTCATCTTATGCTATAATTTTCTTGTTAACATTATGATCAAATCTATTACCTTCTTTGAGAATAAAATAAACAAGTATATAAATAAAACCAATTTGTTTTCTTTTCATTATAAAAATAATCAGAAATATTTAATAAACTTGCAAAAGTAATTTTTTTTATTGCAAAATTTTTCTTAAAGTAATCTCAAAAACCAACTTACAAAGAAGCAAAACTGTTAATACTTTGGTGGCAGGACTTTCTTTTATGAAATAGAAGAAAATGTTTGATAGTTACTGAACTAACCAGAAAATATAGATCTCATTAAATTTTTAAAACAATAAATTAATAAAATTATGACCACAGTTTTAACATTATAAAAAAAATCTGTTAATAATAGTTAAAATAATGGTAGAAGAGCTATTTATCTAAAGCAAGTAGCACTACTATGCTATTTCTGAATTAAAGATGTCACACAAATTAATAGAATATAAACTAATGCATATTTGTAATATTATTATAATTGTAAGTTTTCTATTATTACAATAGCATAAGATGTAATGTACAATATTTAATTAAAAATAATTATTAAATAATAAATTTAAAAACATTTTTTTTAAAGAAATCATCATTTATTTGTATCAAACTTTAATAAAAGTAAATGTAAACGTTGATTTGAAAATAGTCTATAGAATCTAAAATTTCATCAAATTTTTTTTCTGCCTCCTAAACAATGTGATGTTATTCTAAAAATGGCTTTTCCTTAAATAACACTAGCAGTTTCTATGCATAGATAGAGAAAATCTGATGATCAAGTTAAACATTTTCTTTTTTCAAACTCTTATATATCACAATAAAGACACCCACTTTTTAATCTTGATTACCCAATTATTTTTCCAGTCCTAGTTCATTTCTTTTTTTCCTTCTCATCCATCTTAATTCATGAATTCTACAATTTTGTTTTTATATTTCTTAATTTTGTTATAAAGACTTAAACGAACTTTTTCTAGATAATGTTTATTCTATTGATTAAAATTGAAACTACAATTAAAATAATAAAATCACAGATCAAATGGCAAACTGTAATAAAAACAGATAGATCTACTTAGCAACATACTGCTAAATAGAAATCCAGAAATGCATTACAGTGAAATTACACAATATCTTGGAGAAGATTTTATTGATCAAAAAGGGTTAATATTATTCTAAATAATTTTGGACAATCGTTAGTGCCTATCCAAATCATTTACAGATTTTACTTGACTTATAATTAAAAATATTAATGGTGTCTTATCTTTACAGAATTATTATTGAGTCATGCTCATGTTTCATTAATCAGATTCAGTCATTCAATTTATTCTCTTAGATGGCTTTTAATTATCAAATTTCTTCTGAATACTCTTTTAGATTTTGCAGATTTTAATAACTAACTAACTATCAATATTTCTCATAATGTCATTAAATTCAATATTTAAATAAGTTCTTTGGTTAATACATATATTTTTTTACTAGAGGCAAAATTAGTTACTTATATAAAGCAGAAATAGTTTGCCTTTTGCTTCATTGTATTTTATTAAGTGATTGACCATATTTGTTTTTAGTCTTTGGATATTTATTTTGCTATTTTGTGATCATTTTATTTTTTTGTGTGTATGTGTTCTATAGAGAAGGAGTCTTGAAGTTAATTTATTTATAGTCTACATTAGATTTTTCAGCATTAAAATTCTTTTGACAATATTTATTACGAATTATTTTTTGCTTTTAAATTTAAATAAAATTTATCTTTTTTTTTTTCAATAGATATTTATTTATTTTTATACTCTATTTTTCAGATGCTTAAATTTTATTCTCTTTAATAAATTTATTTTTCTTTTATATATATATCTTAACTATCTTCAGATATTAGATTAATATAGGGCTCAGTCATCATAATCTTTTTATACTATTTATCATCTTTCTGCATTAATTAGGACTACAGGGGTTAATTTATTTTTTTTATTACAATCACAACTATTCTAGCCCCAGTCTTTGCATGTGCGTACCAATTTTTAGTCTGTGTCGTTCTATTTTTTATTATTATCTGCAATTAGTAGACAAAAATCGTTTATGATTTCCAGCAAATACCGATGATGATTTTAAACATATCATCATTATTTAGTTTTTTTTCTTTGCCTTCAGTTGGCGTATATTTTTTATTTTTATATTCTTAAGACTTTCTTTTGAAAGTTATTACGAACATCAAATTATATAAAATATATTAATCATTTAGATTAAATTTTATTGTCTGTTTAAATTTATATATACAATAAATTAATTAATGAATAAAAAAAAAGTAAATAAGAATGCCCAAAAAACTGATTTTTGTAAATTCATCTTTTTTTTTAATTTTATTTAGAAAAACAAAGTAACCTTATAAATTTATTAATTTTATAATTTCCTGTTTGTAGAATTCGATTTTGAGCTTTTTTTAAAAACATTATTTTATATATATAAAAATGGAGAACAACAAAAAAATTCCAGTTGTAAAGAAAGTTTTTTTTTTTAAGTAAAATTTATTATAATTGCATTTAGTCATTTTGCATATCATCATCATCAACCATTATCAATCCACTGCAGGATGAAGGTCTCTCCAATTTTAATCCATCTCCGATATTTAGCTTCTCTTCTCCACATCATCCCTGCACACTTTTTTATTTCATACATCCATCTCACATGTGGTCTCTTTCTGGTCTTTTAAAATCTCTTGGGGAATCCAGTTTAAGGTTTTAATTGTCCATCTATTACTATCTCTTCTAGCAATATGTTCAGCCCAACTCCACTTGAGTCTTTTAATTTTTTAAATGAGGTCAGTAATAGTTGTTTGTTCTCTTACCCATATATTGCAAAATTGATCTCTTCTTGTTACTCTCAACATGCATCTCTTCATACTTCCTTGAGTGGTCAGAAGTTTCTGTATTGCTCTTCTATTAAGTGTCCAAGTCTCAGATTCAAAAGTAAAAACTGATAAAACACATTTATTAAAAACCTTCCTTTTCAATCACATAGGCACATTTCCTTTTAATATTATTTCTACTAAAAGCACTCCAAACAAGTTTAATTCTATGATTAATTTCATCGATTATGTTTTCATCTGTATTAATAATCTGACCAAGGTATTTGTAGCTGTTAACTTCTTCTAACTCATCATAATCAATCTTTATTTTCATATTTTAGGAAAATCCATTAAACATTACTTTAGTCTTTTTAACATTAGTATTAATAAATCACTGTATTTATCCTCTTTCAAAGCGATCTCTTGTCAATAGATATTAATTGTAATCTAAATCTTTAAACAACTTTTTGAATATTGGTTTCTTCAGTAAGAAGAATTGAAGTTTGCATTAACACTCTCATCAGCCATCTTTGTTTTTTAATACTATCAAAGCTACTACTAATTGGGTTTCAAAAACACTCTAAAGTTACAAAGCCAAACAACTTTATTGTATAATTATATACATTTTTCACTAGAACTGCAAATACATATTTCAATAATTTCAGTAAACTGTTAATTATTTGTTAAAGATGACATATATTATCAAAGCATCCATATGAATTTTTCAGATTACTTCAGCATCTGCAATTAAATTAACATAAATCTGTTATACAAAATATAAAGTTAAGAGTTAAATAAATGTCAGATTTTTATAGCTATATACCATGATAGATTAAATGAATTTAAATATCAGATCAATAAAATAAAAAATAGCTTTTGAGAGTGAAGGTACAAAAGCTATTGTGTTGCATTGAAAAATATTAATAACAAAATAAAAGTTAGATTAAAAATTTGGATGTAGAATTAATACTTGATGTCCATTGATTGCTCAAGATTACGCTAGATGGCGCTGAAGGTAAGTGAATAATGTGAATTACTGCCATTAATGCAAATGTTGAAAATATGTGAAGAAAATTTGATATGTTTTGTTTATAAATATAATCATGATACATAGTAAATTCATAATTTACATGAGGATATATTCCACAATGTTTATATTTAATTGGTATATAAGGAAATAACTGTGATATTACTTATTAACAGATTTTATAAGACTATATATTTATAACTTATTGAAATAGACTTTATTTATCTGAGACTGATCACATTTTAAGAAGAAAATGTTTTTTTAAAAATTATATACACGAATAAATAATTTATTTGTAAACGGAAGTTTAAATTCATTATATATTTTTATTTATTATTTAAAATCAAAACTTAATAAAGACATGCTTTATTTAATTATTTACAATTTGAACATAAAATGTAGCCTTTTTACATAAATAAGTCTTAATATTATTATTATAGCAAAGATAACATGATTTTGCTAATCAATATCATATCATGGAGTTATTTTATAGACTTTCATTTTAATTCAATTTCGACACTATGGTTTTAGTGAAAATTCAGAAAAACAGTTGAATTAAACTGTTAATTACGATTTTATAGTAAATGAAAATAAAAATCATAATTATCCAATTTTCTATGGGCCTGCTGTGAATATTCTTTCATCCATTTAAATGAAAGCAATTGCTGTTAATTAAGAAGCACTTTAGAATTAAAGAAAAAAAAGTTTCTTGTTTATTGTTGTTTTTTCCTACTTGAACAATGATGATATACGTCAAGCATTGGTGGTCGAGAGGTCAGCGCGACGGCCTTATAAGCAGTTGCCCGGGTTGCGGGTTCGCTTCCCGGCCGATGCTATGACACATAAAAAAAAAAAAAAAACAATGATGATATTTTTTCTGGAAGTTGAGTAGCGAAAGGGTAAAAAAGTAATACATAAAACAAATCTAGACGTATTGAAGAAAATAGTTAAAAATACTTGGTCGTAATGGAATTAGTGAAATACAGCTGGTAACATACCCTGAAGTTGTATAATTATCAGACTTTAGTTACAAAGGTATGAAGAAATGATGCGATATGATAATAAATCCGATATACAATAAAATAAATCAGAACAGTAATTTGTCTTTGCTAATTTAACTGATTACAATATGCTTTTAAGAATTGTTTCAATAAGCAGTGGAAGTAAAAAATCTGATGATGAATGCGTATTCGAAGTCTTTAAGTTTCATGCCATTTAATAAGATGCCTGGTTATCTTTGAACAGCTATTTTCCTTACATAATCATTCGTTATTATTACTGAACATCTTTCAAAAAGATAGACTGTATACATCAGACTTGATTATTTTTTCTCAGCTTTTTGTTTTCTGATCTATTTTCAAAATGTCAAAACTATTCCTCTTTTTTTAAACCTGTCTAACTTTTTTCTTGCCTATTTTTTTATACTTTTTACAGACTTCACCTTAATGTTTAATAATTAGTCTATCCCCTCCCCACATATATAATATATTTAACAGCATCTTTATAATCTTTCCCCTCCTACCCAAAAAAACTCTTTTCATTCACTCTTCTCAACATTTCTATATAACTAATATTGTATTTCCTAATGATCTATAATCTTTTCTCCACAACATATTTTTCTCTCACTTTTTAAAATTATCTATGTTTCTTTTGTTTCAGCATATAAAGCTATATTTCAAGCCAAACATGTACTGAACGTCTTTATTTCTACGATAAAAATTGTCTTTAGTAAGAGGAATCTCATTTAATAAGTTCTTTATTGCTATTGCACTTATCGTTTAAGCAACTTCCTAAATATTTTAACTCTTTATTCTGTTCTGTAACGTATTGTCCAATGTTAATTCTTAATTATTTACTCTGTCCACTTACTTTTATTTTTATAATTTTATTTGCATTAATTTTCATCTAAAATGTTCTACAAAATCTTCAACATTTCATAACGTTTTATTAAGCTTAACCTTGCTGTCTGCAAATATTACCATTTTATTTTAAAAAACCTGATGCAATTAGCATATAAGAAATGAAGATAACGTTGGACAAGAATTTATTAAGCTATACCATCTAATATCTATTAGTTACTAAAGCTTATACTAGGGGGCAGAACTGAGAAGAAATAGATTTTTTATTTAAAAATATTATATAAGCTGGGAGCATACGGTAATTTATCAATATTATGTTAGTCTATTCTATGATAACCTTGTTGTTGTTTTTTTTTTTTTGTAAAAAAATATTAATTCATATTTTTATCTCAATTATACTTTTAATATATCTAACAGTCTGTTTTATTAATCTTGAAAAGATAGCTGGGTTAAGTGTCTGAAAATTTCAGATTTTCTATTCAATGGTTAACTCTTAGATAAATTCTGGCTTTGGGTTGATATTTTTAGATCTAGTGTCTGAAAATATCCTAGCACCTCACTGAGAAGTGCCAAAGCATGAAACCATTGGTCTGGGTTTTGGGTGTGGTTTCTGATAGAGATATTTTGAATACTTTCTCTTGCTAAGCATTTATCACAAAGCTTGTCGAGCAACTAGCAAACCTCTTTGTTTATATTTTACAAGCTTGAAAAAAAAGTCATGTGATATATGACTATTTTTATTGGCTATTTATCTCAAAAAGATGTTTGATAAAGTGAATTGGATTACAAACACCTTTTTTCTCTCTCATGATATCACCTATCAATAGTAGCTGTCATCATTTCATTTGCATTTCTCCTTACTCATTTTTTTCAAATCAAAACTGCTCCTTAATTAGAAACAATTGAATTGCACATAATATTGAAACTAACTAAATATCACATAATCTTCATTTCCTATGTTTACCTTCTTACATCCATTGATTAATCTGGTTTGTACCAGGTGGCACTACTGTATAGGGAGTTTTGTCATTGAAAGTAATTGTTATAAAATCTATATTTGCTAGGATATTATTTTTCACTGAATCATATATTTTTCTAATAGAATTATAATTAATGAAAGCTATTGAATATAAATCCATTAACTTTTGTTAAACAAAAATTAAAATAACTTTTATTTTAGAATTTTCTTTAAAAAGTTTTCACAAACTTTAAAGAAAAACTGTGGATGAGATCAAATAACTTATTACATCATGGCAAACTTTATCTAAACCTCTCACATTCCTTTCATGCTGCATTTAACAATTAGAATTTTTTAATTATATTCATTTTGCTTGATTTTATTTTAGCTAAAAATTTTGTATTTTCTTCCTTCATTATTATACAAAATTAACAAAGCGTATGACACACTTGAATGAGAAGCTATAAAGATACACAGAAATTATTACATGCTAAGCACTTTTGAGGCCTTTTGCCTCATATTCATAGCAGTACTGTGTTCTGCAGCTCGCAGTATCGCTATGAATATGAGGCAAAAGGCCTCAAAAGCGCTTAGCGTGTAATAATTTCTGTGTATCTTTATAGCTTCTCATTCAAATGTGTCATACACTTTGTTAATTTTGTATATTAAATTATCGAATGAGAAGTCTTAAAATCTTTAATATTTTCCTTCATTATTGTATAGCTTATTTTAATTTTATTTATTTAAAATTTTTTTAAATAATATTAATTTAAATCATATTATTTATATCCTAAAAATCATATATATTTTTTGCAGTTTTTTCAATGTATTTACTTTAATTTCTTATTTTTATCTAGAATCATTATTTCATTCCTCAGAAACCATTTTTTTCTAATCAGCATATAACAGTACTATTCATCTCTCTTATTTCAAAACTACCAATCATAACCATGAGTAATCAATGACTACCAGGTGAAGAAACCTAAAGAACTCATGGTGTAATTTTTATCTATCAATCTTCATCCATAAAATGCACTGCAAATTAGATACTTTGCATCAACTTTTTATTTCTATTCAACTACCAACTTAAAATTTTTAAGCCAATGTTAAATTAGTAATTTTATACTTTGTTGACTTCAATATTCTTAATAGTGTTAAAAAGAAAATATGGCTCTTTGATAAAATAATATTCTCTATTAATCAAAATAAATATCTGCAATTTGCTAATTGGCATTTATTTATTAACATATGGTTTTAAAAATGTGAATGATAAAAAGAATTAGCAAAGTATATGCATATTTCAAAGTTTAATACTAATTTTATTCTAAGTTAGAATTCATACATTTTTTTTTTTGTAATTTTTGTTATGAGCTGATTTTGGGTACATTTGATGTTTTTGGAAACAAAACTATTAAGCAGTTTTGTTTTTAAAAATCATATAATTCTACAGTAGTGTCTTTATTTTCATTTCCAAGAGCTATAATATAAACAATAATTAAAAGCAATATATATCCAACTGTAAGAGCAGTCAACTCTTGTGACTAATATATAGTCTATTACTTGATAAAAACATTGATTTTGTACTACTTTTACTCCTTGGATATGAAATTACTAGCATAGCTATAAAAAACTAATTGGTTAAAAAAGTCAATGCGTTTATCTTTCTCAATCCTTGCCTTTGAATAGCTAGATAATAAATTATAGATATTCCATGGATTACAATGTAATTCTAGGCTTATTAACAAAAAAACAATTATACAGAAAACAGTTATACGAAACTTTACCCTTTGTTATTTATCTTACACTCATTTTAATTCTTGAATATATTTTAATTTTGAAATTTGAAGAAATTTAGCATAACTTTTAAACTATAAAATCTTATTAGACTTGCCCAAGCAATGTAAGCAATTTTAATAGCCAAAATGTGTTTTATTTGGTAGTAAAAGCTTTTATACAGAATTAAAGTTTTTTAATTATTTTAATGGCCAAAAACCATTTTAGAATATCAAGAATTTAATTGTAACTAATGTATTTAGAAGTCATCACATTCAGTGTTTTTAAAGGGAATATCAAATTATTTCAAGAGAAATTAAATTCTTCTCAGAGAATTTTCACTTCTATAAATGCTTAACATAGGATATTTTTATGATATTGTCAAAAAATATGCACATTTTATTTGTTTTTACAGTGTTTTGTAAAATTATTAAATATTTATTTCTTAACAATTACATGATGTTCACATATGACTTTTGAGTGAATTTAAGTGATTATTTAATGATAAAATTAATCTGCTAAAAGTCTATGACTTCAAATGTCATTTTTGTTAAATGGAAAATTCATTTTTATTTTTTGAACTTATACTCTAACAAAAATTTATTTAAAATATATAGATTTAATGGGAAATAACATTTTTTGTTAAATACATTTTTAAGAATCAAATCTGATAAGAATTTTTTGTACTAATAATATTTTTGCTACGTTTTATTTGCAAAATTGATATTTTATGTGTAAAATATTTTCATTATTTGAATTTATGCTTTTGATGAAATTTAATAAAAGCATATAGATTTGATGATGAGTAAGTATTTTTCATTATAAATGACAAAATGAACAAATAGTGTGTATAAGTATATTCCAAAACATCTTGATTAATAGATTAGTTGTTCATTTTTTACTTTCAATAATAATAATTTTTTATTATAAACTATCAAAATTTTGAGCAACAGATTTTCAGATGTAAACTCAACAAAATAATAAAAAAATCCTATCAATTTTATTATTGAAATAGTATTATCAATAATTGAAAAACATCCTTTATCTATTTTATACAAATTTAATGCTTTCTAAATACAGAATTTAAATTATATTACCAATTCAACACAATATTTTAGTGATATATTTAGTTTCACTATTTTAAAATCTATTTCTTATATTAAATTGTATTAAAGAAAGTGTAAAACAATAAAAAACTTCCAATGATGTTGATAAAATATTAGCACTTCATACTGTTCTATTTCCTAGTCACACTATTAGATTTCAAATAGAAAGCTTGATAGATGTGACATTCATGCATAGTTTTTCAGTGCAAGATAATTTATTGTGTTTTACATTATTACAATTTATCTTTAATAAATTAATGTAAACGATTTTTTATTCTACTTAAATTAAGTGATAAAGTATGCATTCTCTGCCTGAAAGCTGAAAGTAAGTCGATGTAATTAGTCAATAAGGTACTATTAAAAGATGTTATCATTTGGTCATTGTAACAATAGTATGCCTTTATTTTCCAATCTTTTAATATGATTTATTCTAGAATTTTAATATGTAAACAGCATTATTTAAATACAGGTATAATTAATATACCTGGAGCTTAGATGTAATATAAGGAGTTTGAATACATGCTTGTATAGGAGATGATGATCTGAACTAAATTGATGAGTGCTGGTTAAGCACAAAATATATATATTGGAGATTATTGTCTTTTCCACATGTGTATCGGTTGTAAGAGATAAAGTAAATAGCTGAAGGGAGCTTGAAAGTCTGTGTTCAAATTCTCTATATATATTACATTAGAATAAATAATAATGTAATATAGGTATAGTTTAAAATTTAATAAATAGTAATTTAATAAAATTGTAAATAATAATTGTTAAGAAAATATTTTTATAGTTTTATTCAAATGTAAAAATTGGCATCCATATGAATTTATCACAATGATTCTAAGAAAATAAACAGTGAAACTTTATTCTGTATGTTTAATTAATAGTCATTATCATCATCAACATCATCAACCATTATCAGTCCACTGTGAAATGAAGGTCTCTCCAAGTTTAATCCATCTTCTCTGATCTTTACCCTATCTTCTCCACATCACCCCTGCACACTTTCATCCATGCGGTCTCTTTCTGGGTCTTTTACAATCTTTTGAAATCCAGTTTAAGATTTCAATTGTCCATCTATTATAATCTCTTCTAGCAATATGTCCAGCCCAACTCCACTTCAATCTTTTAATTTTTTTCAATGAGATCAGTAACACCTGTTTGTTCTCTTACCCATACACTGCATTTTCGATCTCTTCTTGTTACTCCCAACATGCATATCTCCACACTTCTTTGAGTGGTCTGGAGTCTCTGTATTACTATTCTATTAAGTGTCCAAGTCTCAGATCCATAAGTAAGAACTGGTAAAACACATTTGTTAAAAACTTTCCTTTTCAAACACATTGGCATATTTCCTTTTAGTATCAAGTTATTTCTATCAAAAGCACTCCAGCCAAGTTTCATTCTCTGATTAATTTCATCCATTATGTTTTCATTTGTATTAATAATCTGACCAAGGTATTTGTAACTGTTAACTTCTTCTAATTCATCATAATCAATCTTTATTTTCATATTTTGAGCAAATCGATTAAATATTACTTTAGTCTTTTTAACATTTATCTTTAGTCCTACTTTCCTACTTTCATCTGATAACTCCTGCAACATTTCCTCCAGCTCTGAAGCATTATTTGCAAAAACAACTATATCATCTGCAAAATCTAAATGACTTAAATAATCTCCATTTACTTTCATGTCTTTAGTTTCCCATTTTAATCCACAAAATACTTTTTGCAACACTGCTGTAAAAATTTTGGTGATATAATGTTGACTTTCCTACTATCATTATGTAATCTAATTGTTGCTGTTGCATTTTTATAAATATTCTTTAAAATATGACAATATTCTGGATCTATACTTTGATGATCCAATGTTTTAATCACTGAAGAAATGTTTATAGAATCAAATGCCTTTTCATAATCTATAAATCCAAAACATAATGGCAACTCATATTTATTTTCCTTTCTATAACTTCTCTCAATACCTGGATATGATCTACTGTATGAAAACCACTTTTAAATCCAGCTTGTTCTTTTGGTTGGTGGAAATCCAATGTTCTTTGTAGACGAGTTGTAATTATCTTGGTAAAAATTTTGTATAAAACTGATAAAAGGCTGATAGGTCTGTAATTTCTAATATCTTCTTTATCACCTTTTTTAAATATTAATATTATTACTGCATTCTTCCAATCATCTGGTAGATCTTTATCATTTAGACATTTGGTATATAACTTTGCTAAAAAAATTTATATTTTTTCACTTGCTTCTTTTAATATATCAATTATAATTCCATCATTACCTGAAGCCTTTCCTTTCTTCATACATTTAATTGCATGTTTCACTTTTTCATTTAAAATTCTGGGCAATTCAGAAGATGTAATAGATATAGGAGGTACTTGTCCTTTATTACTATATAATTGTTGATAGAAATCTTCTACCCATTTCATAATGTCATTTCTCTTTTTAGTAATAATTCCATCTTTTTTTCTTATTCCAGATATAAATTTCCTACCAATACCAAAATGTTGTTTTACATTCTTGAGACTTTTATTTTCTTCTACAGCTTTCCTTGCTAGTTCACAGTTATACTTTCTTATATCATTTTCAACTCTTTTCCATACCATTTTACAAAATTCGAGATATTCAATCCTTTTTAATGCATCATTTTTGTATATCTTCATATTCCTTATTTTCTTCATAAATTCTCTAGTCTCAGTAGAAATTTTATTGGTCAATTGCTGCTTTTTTTTACCAGCTATCTTTGTTGCAGTTTTTAAAAGTGTATCAGTTATTTTCATATTAATTTTATTCAAATCTGAATCATGTTCAAAATCTCCTAACACTTGAAACCGATTTGTAAGTTCTAATTTAAATTCATTAGAATGTTTCAGAAGATTAGAAATATAAACTGTAAAAATTGTTTTTCTTAATAATTTTTGTCTCTCTAGTTTTGCATTAACATGTATCTTACATCTTACTAATCGATGATCATTTCCTGTGTTAAATTTATTAAGAACATTACAATCTTGAAATATGTATTTTCTGTTAGTCAAAATATAATCCAATTCTGCTGTACCTTCATTGGGATGCTTCCATGTCCATTTCCTTTTAACATTTTTCTCAAATAAAGAAATTCATAATATAAAGTTTTTCTTTTTCAGCAAACTCCACTAGTCTATGTCCTTTTTCATTTCTATTACCATCTTTCTCATCTTTCATTTGTTTACCAATTCTAGCATTAAAATCACCTATAACAATTTTAAAATGTTGTTTACTCTGATCAAAAGCCTTTTGTACATCCATATAAAAATCTTCTACTACTTCATTACTATAAGCACTTGTTGGGGCATAAGCCTGAATTATCTGCATTTGGTATCTGCTATTAAGTTGTATAACTAATCTTGCCACTTTGTCTGATACACCATAAATCTCCACAATGTTGTTCTTCCACTTTTTATTTTATAATAAATCCTACTCCACTTGTATTTCCAATATTTGTGCTTTTATAAGAGAGTACATGTCCACTTTTTAAATCAATTATCTCTTCACCTTTTCTTCTAACTTCACAAAATCCAATAATGTCCCATTTAATATAAGACAGTTCTTCTTCTAATTCTTGCAATCTTCCTTCACTTGAAAGTGATCTGCAGTTGTAAGTACCTAAATAAAAAGTCATCAAATGGCAGCCCAGGTCCGCAATCAGGGGATTCTTAGCACCCTCCACCTTTGGCCACCAACTGCTGCCTTTGTTGGTAACCTTACAGCCTCCTGGGAATAAGGGCCATGATTTATTTTTGTCTGTCATA
Organism: Epiperipatus broadwayi; assembly: GCA_028023455.1. Classification (NCBI taxonomy): domain Eukaryota; kingdom Metazoa; phylum Onychophora; class Udeonychophora; order Euonychophora; family Peripatidae; genus Epiperipatus; species Epiperipatus broadwayi. Next base: position 685,127 of record JAQFVV010000347.1, on the reverse strand, counting down.
ATTGTATATATCTACTGAGAAAATATTTACACAAACATTCATTCTGCCTTATCAGGCAACTGAGAAGAAAGACCATGGTGTTTCTTGATCTTAAACTCATGAGGTAAAAACCCAATAAACCCACCACACTGGCTAATGCATGTTGGTGAGCAGCCCATCCATGTTCATATATTATATGAATAATCACATGGTAATAACAGCTGCAACGACAGTAAGGAATGGTCATTAGGAATTTGCCCTGCTCGGTTCCTTTAAGGCCTTCAAGAGGAATCAAAGGGTTTCCTTTCAGTTAATAGCAAACTCCTTTCTGCAGCCTAGCAGTACAAATCTCTAACTCATTTGAAAACATTACTGAAACAGCAAATATAAAAATTTATTAAAGGTTACTAATGATCTATATAGTTAATTACTTATAGATGAACAACATATTTACTTATTGTAGTATTAATTGTTTTGAAAGTCAAATAATATTAAAAATAAAAGAGGAAAACAGATCTCAGAATTAACTGACATATCAAATCTTTTTATTTTGACTTTAATAACGTTAAAAAACAACAACTTTTAATTGCCTACTATATAGCAAAGACTTCTTTCATATTCACTAAGTGGTGAAAAAAATGTCACCAAGATATTCAGCTTCTATTAAAAATCATTTTAATGTGTTTTAATTCTTCAGCTAATAAAAGTTACTTACTTAATTACTGATTATGCCATAATGCCTTTAAGTTTATTTGCCTTTGTTATAACTAAATTGTAATACATTGTCATTCAGGAATTAATTAAGCTAACTGTTCAGAATATTTTCACATTGAAAAGACATTTCAGTAACTCGCCAATAAAAATATATTTAGTAATAATAGTTTATACAAAAACACATACTTTATAAATAGACTATATTAAATTGTTTTTATTAATAATTAATTTTAAAATAGTTTCTTAAATTTAGCAAACAATTTTTATCTCTATCATTCATCTCACATGCAATTTACTCCGTTTTTATTTTTGAAATTCAGTTTAAAATTTTTATTACCTGTCCTCAGCTTAAGAAATATATCCATATCATCTCTCAGTGATGTTGGTGATACATATTTGTTCCGGACCATTACTTCTGGTTGCAGACTTCAGGAAAAATATAGCACTTATATTTAAAGATCACGATTTTATACAAATAAACTGTTTATGCAAAATATATCAGCCTGTTTTAATTTTTTTATTTTTATAAATCGCCTGTTCAAAAAAAAAAAGTCAAAATAATAAATATGAACACAAGCAATAAGAAATAAGTAGTAGGTACTCTTCTATTTATAAATTACTCTTTATCTTTTATTTTTGGAATTATTATTCCTTGCGTTTAAATCATCTATTCGTAAAACTTGATATACTATATATATAGGGTATATGAGCAGAGACTTTCACACGACCCACCATGCTCCACACTATTTCATAACACTGATACACTTGAACACATATATGTTGAAAAGATAATCAGCAATATAAGTATTTCATGATAAACCAGCAATCATCAGTTGTCCAGATTGCCATCTCTATCCATATATGCTATAAGTGCTGAGATATATTTATTAAGATAGCCAATCCTCAAACTTTAATGGACAGCCTTCAGTCTACTCCACACTACCCTATATACTACATATATAGACACAGGTATATAATAAGCCTGTGTGTTTCAGTTATTAAAACTTGATGTAAGTAGTTTGTTTTGGGTGATGGAGCAAAGAAGGTTTGAATTGCTGGTTTTGTTTTGAAGAAAATAATCTGGTGCTAACTGTGATTTGTTTTACTATTATAGTTTACTTATAAGTTTTTGTTAGTTCTAATGATTACCTGTATACTTTATTCTGTGATTTAAATTATGTGTATTATTATTATTTTTTTTTATGCTTTAGTCTAAATTTATAATAAAAAAAAATATGTGAAAGTTAAATTAATCAAATGCTATTTTCTTTTTTTAAAATGGTACTTGTCTATCTACCTTTACATTATCACATACCACACACCTCACTAATCAATGAATCAAATATATTAATATATTGTGGGATTGAAATGTTTGTTTTATTTGGAAAACTATGTTTAAATTCTGTTTTGCTTTTATTCAAATCCTTTGTCCTGCATGGTTTAATGCAATGATGAAATGACAGATTGATGGCTCAGGATGTATGGATCATCACCTAGATTTTTTATTTATTGTCCTGAATTTTTTATAAATTCAATAAACTATCCAATTACCTATTTAAACAGTCAAACCTCTCTATATGTATTGCCACTCAGTACAAACCAGAGTAATCAATTGATGTCAGAAGGCTTGTGCATAAAATCCCCATCTAGTGCCTACTCATCTAATATCCCCAGACTAGTTTCTGGTTTGTGGCCTTCATCAGTTATAAGCAAGCATAGAAAATGGTAATCACGTGATGTTTATTCAATTATCTATTTACTTAATCAGTATGCATTAATTTTTTGATTTTTCTCAAAAGCATTTGTAACATACAATACATAAACTTCAGACCATTCAATGAAGCATGAAGAAATGTATGTTAGGAGTAGCTGTATCCTAATCTTTTATTTTAAAAATATATTTCTATTCTAAAATTAACAATACTCAGATCAATTTTAAAATATTGTTTGGTTCATTAGATGATATAAAGTTTTATTGTAAAATTGAGATGATAATATAATTTTTTAAGGGACTGTAAGAAAGGATAAATTATCAAAATGACAATCAAGTATTAGGATTATGGCTTTGAGCAGAGAATTTGTTTCTTTACATCTATGTACAAGTTCTATAATCCTACATAAAATATTTGTAGATTTGTATTTAGAGGCTTCGATTAAGTTGAATAACTAATTTTTCTATTCAGTATAATATATTTTAATCTGAACAATATTTTATTTTTGTTATTTTTGATAAATCTGACTCCTTTTATATTTTCAATTTTGTAATTTTATAATTTTTCATTTTTAAATCTTCTTTTATTTTATTTTAATTTTTCATATCTGAAAATGTTTTGTTTAATATGGAATAGTTAGTTATTCTTCCAATTCAAGCAACATTTGTTTTTTTATAACAGGTTAAATATAAAATCTTTATTAATCTGTAAACTAGATCTAGACATGGATTCTTAATATCCTTTTTTACCTTGGCTGTTGACTTTTAACTTCTCATGAAAGAAGACAATCATTTTTGTTTATCATGTGTACATATATTCACACACACATATTCTCTCATTATAAGTAAAAACTGTTAGAAGAAAGAATGTAGAGATTTGATTATATATTTTTAGATAAAAAAAAAACCATCACACTATTTTGTGCATAATTCTTAACCATATGAACATTCATATGGTCATATGGTTAAATAAAATGTAAAAAGGCATTGGAAAATTGTAAGTTCAGAATTTATAGGAGGATAATACCTCCCTGAACAGTACATTAATGTAAGGCTTGATTTTTCTGTATACTATTACTCATATTGTCAATCCAGAATATCTCCCTGAAGAGTACATTAATACAAGGCTTCATTTTTTTGTATACTATTACTCATATTCTCAATCCAGAATAACTTACCTTTACCATGTACCTAATAATAGTTAGATATCCATTTACTGGCTAATATTAGATAACTATCTATGTTAGCTATGATTTAAAAAAAAATTCTAAGCCTCCTTGCGATTTAAAAATTCTCAATTGTTAGACTGTGGGTATGATAGGTGGATTTGTAACCACTATGTCAAGGGCAAAAGATTTTAAAAAATTGCCCTGCTTTGGTTCTTTACTATTACAGCCAATTTATCTGATGTTTCAACATTTGTAACTGCTTTATGTTTTTGAATGAACATCTTTCTCTTTTTAAAAAAATGAAATATAATAAACAATTATTTTAAAAATCAATCAAGCATTCACATGTGAATTGTTTGTATTATTGATCTATATCTTTTAAATAAAATATAAAATTATTAAATTCTATAAATTGATAAAAATAATGTTCTCTTTGGGATGAATTATTTATTATTTTTTAAAATTTAATCCTAAAAATTTGAGATTTTTTTTTTTAATATAAATTTATTATTTATCGATTAATTCTTTCATGTACCTAATTTTTCAGTCATTGAACTTTTTACATTTTTCTATACTGACAATAGGACATTAGGGATTAACTAAATTTTGCTAAAATCTTGCTATATTATTTTTTAAATTTTAATTCTACAAAGTTTTTATGACAGCCAAAGTTTTTTATTGAAATTTTAAAAATGAAAATAATTTTTAAATTTTAGGCACATCTTAAATAAATATTAGTTTTATCTTCGTTTTAAAACTACCTTCAAAATTAGAACTTACTACAAAATTACAGGCTTTGATTAAATAAAATAATTTATTACATTTTAAAAAAAATTTATTCTCAGCAATAATCATTTTTCATTCTACGTTTTGTTATTTTATTACCCAGGCGTAGACAGTTAGTTTAATAAAATCTTCCGTTCCATCCTTCGAAGTATAGATCAAACAATTTTGACAATTTTAGCTAATCTATAAAATTGTTTATTGACGCATCATAAAAGTTAGACAGTATGTTTACTATTAATGAATACGTTTTCGTAAGTAAATCACAATTAATTTTTAAAAATGAAAATTTAGTTGATATTTTGATTAGTTTCTGGATGTGTGTGTTTTTTAATTACTTAAATGTATGTATTTTTTATTATATGTATATATTTTTATTAATATGTCTAAACGCTAACAAATTGAATGGTGATCAAATAAGTGGAATTTCACATAATCATCTACCATCTGATTTGTTTTTCAGGTTCCTTATTACAACATTCATCATTGTACTCCATTCATCTCATTTCTGCTCTTTTTCTTTCTCTCAGACAATATTTTCAAATATACTTCCATGAATTAGATCACTTTTTAATTATCAAAACATACTTGATTATTTTAGGCTTAAAAAAAATGGTTCTAATCAGATCACTTATCCATTTTCTTGTTGACCATACTAATTTTTTTTTTTATCAGCACCACACTTTAAAAGCATCATTATTCCTATATTTTTTTATTATTTAATTATGATTCAATCCAGAAATCATCATAGATTCAACATTTCTGATTGCATTTTTAAAGATATATCTATTAATTAAAAAATTGCTTCCAATGTTTTATATATATATATTAATTTTTTTAAGCTCAAAAACAAACAATGCATGAAACATTTTTATATCATGTATATGAAACCCCCCCCCATAAAATTACTCTACAGTATGTATACATTTCAGCAAAGTTGACACCTATCTTGAACCAATACCACTTATTCATAAAATATAGCAAACACTTGTCCTATATTAATATGAATAAACTTTCCAATATGATAGTAAAGTTTGTTTGCTTAATACTGCATTTATACCTATAAATCAGTCTATTCTGATACAGTTAAACCTTATTTAAAACACTTCTTTTTAATAGTATCTGATCTTAGATTGAAATATGTTATTTTTTTAATAGTATCTGATCTTAGATTGAAATATGTTATTAAAATATTTTAGCACACTTTGAAAATACATACACAAAAGAATTTTATTTTCATAATAGTTGTTACCTACTGTAAGTTTTATTAACTAATGGGTTCAAAATGATAGATTTTAATAAATCTGTTTTCAGTGCTGTCTTATCCAATATCACCAAATTAGCTTTGCCACCTACTGTAGGATTTAGTAATTATTACTTAATAAATTCTTATCTAGTACTATCCTATTCAATAATAGGGATTTTAAATAACATCATTTCGCATCTATTAGTTACTAAAGCTTGTAGTAGGTGCATAGTTGTGGTGAAATAGTTTACCACTGAGAAACAATATATGTGGAGTCATGTGACATTAAATTAGAAAGATGTCAGCTTCAATCACTATGCATGATACATTCCTGTATGAATGTCATACAAAGTGCAAAAATTGGCAAATCATTCTGTCATATGTATACATTTTAGGAAATTACCTTGATTAAATGTCAATTGATAACAGCTCATTTTATAAATCTATTGATATCATATTTACTTATGAATATTTATCACTGTGGTTTTATATACTAGCCTATTCAAATACAGAAAAAATATCAAAGTAAAGTCAGAAACTCAATATTTGTATTAACAAATCTTTATCAAGAAGTCTCATATAAAAATGAATCTTATTCTGCTTTGATAAATGTACAACTGCATAAAAATGGTTGATTTATAAATATGACCTCATTGCTAAATATATATACTTCAATGTCCATATTTTATATTAAAAATACCCCAAATTCAAAATTAAATGTCTATTCAAAGAAAATAAACTCAACGACACAATCATTTCCCTACCATTTGAAAACATCACTTTGCCAGGGAAACAGTTGGTTGTGTTATAGAGGTTACTTTCTTTGGATAGCCTTGTTTAGTTTTAAATTTGGGGTAACATTAATTATTTCATTAACTAGTCTAGCTTTAGGTTGTTAATATTTATATTTTATGTTAGTTTAATTGATATTATGTTCACTTGGAAGGTTTGTATCATAGTAAGTGGTTAATAATGGAGGCTTTCTGAAATACATACTTCATGTGATTTGTCATTTTTTTCACATAGTATGGTAGGCGCAAGATAATGTTTTATAAACTGTGATTAGATCTAACATTGTTTCATTTGTTTTTGCATTTTTAAAATGCATTAATATTTTGATTTTAAGTTTGATCAAGATTTTATTAATAAAAAATAATTCTCTAACTCTAACTTGAGTAATATTTATATGTATTGGAATAAAATGATTTTTATTTTAATATAAAACATGTTATTGTTATGTTTTAATCACAATGCATGAAACATTTATTTGCAGCTGCCATATTACATAAAAAAATTGACAAATCCCTCTTTAAATGTAACATTGTCGTATGAGTTTAATGATCTTCATCAACATTTTATGTTTTCCATGTGAGAAATTGTAATTAGGATTTGTAACCCAGAAATTTCCAGAAATTTTTAAATTTTGTGTATCAAGTCAAGAAAAAAGTTTTTTTGAGAATATTTTAAAATCAAACATGCAAATATTAGGCAAAATAATTGTTTGCAATGTAATGGGATTGACAGATAGAAACTAAAACTATTAATGTGATACTTTTTATATGCCTCAAATATATTTCAAATGTGGTGTGCAATGCTATTGTGTAATTGTAAATTATTCAGAAACAATGACAAATGTTCATATTTAAGAGTTATTTTGTATGAAACAAATAGATAATACAAGATTTTTTAAAATAATGTTTGATAGCTAATTTGGGCTTAGATGGTTTTATAGAAGAAGCAGATTATTCACATTATAAAGATTAATTTTCTTAAAAATATAAAGATGTGCAATAGTGACTGTTTTCATTGGGAAGCTGTGACTGAGGATGGAATATAATGAGTATGGTGTTAAAATCTTCCAGACAAAAAAGTTTGCTGCTGCAGTTAGAAGACAACATCACAAAATATCAATTAAACACAGTAATGGAACTGTATGTTCTATATATGAATGTATTTGTGTCTCATCAATTGATTTACATAGTCATCACAACATTCATCTTTAGTCTTTTTGTATACATGTCTTGGCATTAGAACAGCCATACTCATTATATTCAATAAAATCTCTACTTCACTTGATTTTGGTTTCTGATACCTAGGAGAAACAGTAATTGCTACATATATGATGACGCAGGTATAATTAGCAACAATTAACAAATTTTTGATAGGTCTACATACACACACATACACACACACAACTCTCTTCATATATGTTTTTGTTAGAGCCATGACTGATTTAGTACGGTTTTCAAAACTCTAGTATTTTCTGTACTTCAAATGGTAGTCTTCAAGTGATTTTTATAGTTTTCAATCTTTTAACTGTTTAACTTTTAATTTTAACTATTATGTCCTAGTATAAAAAATGATCAAGAAAGGTAAAAATTAGCTGGAATCAAAAGAAATATATTTCATGTTTACTCAAAAATAGCTTTGTATTTATAATTTTATCATATTATCATTGCCTATCCCTACACAAGCTGATACATTAGTAGCAAAACTCTAATGCCACTCAGTGCAAGCTTTAATAATAGTTTCTGCATAATAAACACTAAACTGGCATTTTATGATGCAAAAACCTTCTTGCAATTATTGGTTACTAAGGCTTGCACTTGGTGGCACTACAGTATGAAAAAATTGCCACTATTTATAATTTTACTATTGTTTTTTAATTGGGAAGTTGATGCTTTATATTTAAAATAATACTTGTTATTTGTACATAAGTTTTTACTTTTTTTTAAAATAAACATTTAATAAGAAATTAGTTTTTTTTTTCATCAAATATATATTTTAGATTGATGATTAACATAAATTTTTGTAATTGATTACATTATTATTGTTTTTCTATTTATTAAGCTAACATTTTTATTTTTAATACTACTTTGAATATTTGGATTTACATTTTTAATAAAAATTATCTAAAACATAAAGGTTTCATAAAAAAAAAATTCTGTTAAAAATACAATTGAAGGTCAGGTTTAAGAAAAATAAGGTCAGAAGAGTCCATAATGTGTTTGAAAACAAGAATCTTAAGTGATCAACATAATTATAACCAGTATATATGCAAGATTTTAAAAATGTAATGAATTCATTTAATAAAGACGTAATTTATGTTATTTTTAAATAGAATCTTGTATAGGAAGACTGAGATATTATGCAGTGATTTGTTAGTTGGTTTTTCATAAGATTAAAATCACTATATAATGTATTAATTAACATTCTTGCTCTCTTTTCAAAAGGAGAATAAATCAATTAAAAATTTAAAAATATTTTGAGTGGCAGGAAATTTTAATTACTAAAATATACAATAAATTGATTAATTAAGCAATTAATGCTTTAACATTGTAACAGTCAGAAACGTGTGATTCATTAACATAGTGCAGAATTCGACCACCACACAGAATGGCAGCTCCAGCTAGGTAGCGAAGCCACCCGTAGTACTGAGTTCGAACTTAGTTTATCGATTCCACAATACAATCTACGAAACAATGCATCTGATGCCATGTTAGTAAATATTTTTTTAGGCATGGTGATCAGGGAGATGCAAAAGAATCAATAATTTTATTTTGAGTTAGCCAATCATAACATTAATCTTAAACATTCATCTTACATAATTGAGGAAATATTATACAGAATGGGTATCGAATGAATAAAGAAGTAATGGCAGATGTATAGTTTGACATTATTTATTGAAACATTTTAATAATAAATCATTTACTAATAATATTTGGTAATATTTAAAATTTAGTAACGGGATTTTGCGATACTGTTAGACATCAAAGAGATACATTTATTTATATAGCTGACGTAATCTAGCTACTTAAAATTCTTGAGCAAGTATTTCTAGGGCATGCCTTTAGGGATTTATACTTTTGCAATACAAGAGTCTAAAGTAAGATTTATAATAGTAGCGGCAGACATATATTTATTTAATTAAAGATATTTACTAATAACTAGGGGCAAACATTTATTTGAGAGTGAGTTATGCCACTAATGCAGGGACGGATTTATATATAGAATATAAAGTTAATAAAAGAAAACACATGGTATGTCTAGAAAGGCGATAGGAAGTGGCAGTATATTGTAAACTGCAAAGCTGTGAATGAATTTAGAACAACGGGCTGGCATTTGCCGTAGGCCCAAAGAGGTAAGGTATCATATAAGCATAACCAGGGCAAGTGGTTCATGCCATGATTACTTCCAGGCTGCATGATGGTTGTCAAGTCCTATGGGACATTCATTTGTCAGCTTGTGTAGGATGACTGGGGTTAATTTCAACCCTATAGAATCCGGAATATTCAAGGCTTGTAATGGGTCATTGCATCTCTAAAACGTAACATGTGTATAATGTATAGATGATTCTGTTAAGATTTAAATATATTTTATAACTCGGCCCTACATTATCAACATTTAATAAAGAATGTTTGCAACTCTCAAAGAAATGCAATTTTATGGAATTATTAATTAAAATTTAATAAAATATAAAAACAATAGGTAAACTGGGTAAGTATTATAGCCAATATGTCAGCCATTTGCTAAGCAGTAGACCCCCACATTACAATAAATGAAGCATTGAATGCATGTCGATTTATATGAAAATATTAAATAATTTACAGAGGTAAATATTAATGAAGATTTGACACGCATCCACTGTTTCAAGTAATCATAGATTTATACTTAGAAAATTATGAGCATGCGATAATTATATAATAAAATGTAGATTTTAGAAATAAGTACCCAAAAAAGATAGAGTTAGTCAGGCTAGATTATTAAAGAAATTTACATATTAATTATTAAATTTATAGTATTACAAATGAGAATTTTACAGTTTATAGTTTATAAGTTATATAAAGAATGAATAAGCTATAGCGGGATATTAGTAGAGTACTCTAGAGAATTTGGATACAGGCACCTGTTTTATGAGAAGTTTTCCGATTCAGTGGTCAGTAGCAAATTGTTCATGATTCTAACATCAGCAGTTCTTTTCAGTATTTAGGTGACTTAGTTATTTGAATGGCAGCAGCAGCAGCTTTCTAATTGTTTGGGCAGCAGATGTTCTTTGGTTGATTTTATGGAAGGCACGGGCGTAGGTTCTCGGCAGACAATTGACCATCTCCGGGGAGAATAATCTTTGGCACTTTCTACTCACGCATACTATGGCATGTAAAACAATATATATCTTTGGAGACTCTCAACTGATCGAGATCAAAGCTAAAGTTCAACTCAAAGTTTCTAGAAAGTCTAAAAATGGCCTCCTTTCTTAGATCTTGTCTTTTACATTTTTGTTATAGTTTATTTTTTTGATTCCACTTAATCTGCCCTGAGGATAATCAATGCATTTTTGTTAAGTTTAATTATAGAGAAAGCTGCCTTTCTATTGTTTACATTTACATTTTACATTTTATAATTACATTTTAGGGATTTTTTCTTTTTAATTAATCTATTATCTCTCACCGACCGGTTGCTTTTAAAATTTCGAATACAAAAGAGAACATATGATTATTTTTACTTTTAATTAAATATTACAATCTATTTTTAAAATTATTACTAAATGAAATTTAAACAAAGCAATAAATAACGAATTTTACAATTCAAAATAAATGGTTAAAATTATATATTTTTATATAACTAAAAGAAGAAATCTAAATTATATTATTTATCTTTATTTATTGCCTTAAATTTGATATCGAAATGTGTGAGTGTTTATGGTGAATTCTACATATATCTATACATTTTTAATATTGCTACACACACAACTCGATACCAAAAAGTTTAAATTTGGGTAGGATAGAGCGGTGAGTAAGAGACGATAAAAAAAAGGTGAAACTTAAGATTCGAATACGAATCTTACTGTTTCAACATCCTTATAAACTAATTAAGAAATTCAAAAATTTATTTAAATTTTTTATACATTTCTTTTATAATTTATTTTTCATATTACATTTATTCATATTAATATTTCAAAGTCCATTTCTTATTTTTATTTCTTCTGATAAGTTTGCTTTAATTTAATTTTGTTATTGCAGTCTTCACATTTAATTGAAAAAAATAATTACTAGTTATAATGTCTATTATATTTATTTTCATTATCCTGGGAATTCTCAAAATTTTACAATTTTCCGACTATTTCCGCCATAGAAAAATAATTTAAATATCCTTATTGTAACGCAGTTCTTACATTATGTCAGATATCTAGGTATGACTTAATTTTTTTAATGTAAAAGCTATTATTTTATTTTTAAATTTCTTCGTAAAGTTAATGTTTTTTCAGTTACTTGTAGAATTTTTAATATAATATTATAAACTCCCGTGGCCTTATCTTCTCTTGTTAAGTATTCCTTAATATACTAATTTCTTTAGAATTATTTTGGAAGCTAAAAAACTTTATAATGTGTTAATAATGTATATACTTTTTGTTTTTATTGACTTCTTGGTAATAGTAAGTCCATACAACTATATATAACTATAATTTTTATTATCCAGCAGATTTCAGAGATAAAATACAGAAACAAATTATTTTTTTTACTGTAAACTGCATTAAGCATAGACTTTTTTTAAAATGCATATTTTTTTAAAAAATTCAATAAGCAATCTTCTATCATTATTTTTAATTATTTATTAAACATTTTATTTATTTTTTCTCTTTCATTTATTACTTATATTAATACATTTTCATAGCTTAAAAAATGACTAAAATATCTTTGTCATTTTTTATGTAATTAGTATTACAGCTATATACTATTTGATATTTATTTTACTATGATTAAATAAATAAATGTTACTTCTGACAAATGAATACATGTAAATTGTATGTAAAAGCAAGTTTTGATTTATCGATACAATTATTATTTAAAGAGGGCGTGTAAATGATTCCTTTTTGCTCTCCTATCAGCAAGAATATCGACTGGAACCTTTTTTGATATTTTTTTACATCATCATTATTTTTAGTCACTATTGAACCATTATAGAATGAAAGTCTCTCTAAATTTAGTCCAGTTTTTTTTATTTATAATGTCTCTTCTTCATAAAACACCAGCAAACTATTTTACTTTATCTAATTTTTATTTATATTCTGTCTTCAAAGTTGGGATCCAGTTTAAGATTTCAAGTTTTTATCTATTGTTATTTCTTCTAGTGATAGGTCCAGATTGACTCCATTTCATTTCTATGATGTCAATTATATCTGCTTAATTTCTTCCACAAATATTTTATTTTTGATGTGTTTTGATTACTTCCAACATATATCTCTCCATACTGACATCTGAAGTCTTTGTGTTGTTTTCTGTTAAATAATCAGGGATCAGATTCATATGTAAGAACTTTATTAAATAATACTAAACAGTCTTTATGGAGCACATATTAATATTTGTTTTTATTTTGTTATTTCTACTAAAAGCATTCTATGTTTAATTTTACAATTAATTTCATCTATTATCTTTCCATATATATCTCTGGCGTAAATGTTTGTGATCATTAATTTTGCCTAATTTATGATTATGAGTCTTTATTTTCTTCTTTAAAAAAATCTATTTAATGATAATTTAGTCTTTTTAGCATTTATTTTTAATCCTATTTTCTTATTTTCATGTAATAACATTTGCAATGTTTTTTTTTTGCCTTATATGAGATGAAGTATGAAGTAATATCACGGTCTTTTTAAATACATTTGATGCACTAATATGGATTGGTAATACTCTGTGTGGATTAGAACATTTGAGAATTATAAATTCACAGATTGATTTCTACCTGTTAAAAGTAAAAACACATTTCACCTTGACTGAAAATTTTGTTTTCATTCTTTTACATTAGTGTTTGAGCACTACATGTCTGTTAAATCAATGAACCATATTTTTGATGAGCTATTTGAACTCATTGATAACTATATTAAGATTTCAGGATTTAAATTTATTCAGTCAGTTTATAATAGGTTTTTAAAATAAAGGTGGTAATTTTTGAAATTACAATATTGCAATTGTAGAATTCTTCCTAAAATGTCTATTCCAAAGCCCGAATATAATAAAGCAAAAATTCCAAGTAATTTTGAAATAAAATTTGATCTTGAAATAACAGAATAAATTACAGTTTTAATATTATTATTTTATCAGACTTTTACTGTATAAATCTTTATGTAATGTTAAATAACATGGCCAAAATGAATAATGATAATAACACTGTAACTTTAATATTTATATAAATACTTAAGAAAATAAAAAAAATAATTTTAATATCTATTTCGAATGTTTTTCTGTGATGTTTTGTTCGACTGCTTTTTATCCTTGTATGCTACTCAAAAAAATTATGAAGATTATCTTTAATGCTCTTTTAATCATTTTTTTAATCTTTTAAAGATAAATCATTTTAGATTTCCACTTATTTGATCAAAATGTTATACCTTTTGATGCTTGCTCTCTTCAGGTCAAAGTCAAAATCACTACAAAATTTAGTTTATCTTTTTTAAGGTTTTCATCCATCAATTATCATTAAGATTCTACAAATTTCCACAAGTTTATTGCATGTTTTTACTATGGTTACATACTGAAGATCAATAATAATTAACAAATTTATGGTAAAAAAAAGTAATTCCAAAACATCTTCTTTTGTGTTCTGACTTGCATTTGCACAGAAGTATCTAATTCCACACGTCACATCATGCAATTGTTTAAAATTGCAAACAATGCAATGGAAAGCTTGATATAATGTAATTATTTTATTATTATGGATCTCATAGCAAAAATGCAGAAATAAATATAATGAATTGTAATGTATGATTTTTTTTATAGTATAGGTTTTTTTTATACCTGCACTCCAATATGCAATATATAGGGGGTTTGAACTCAGACTTTCACATGACCCTCAACTCTCCTTGCTATCTCATACTACTAATACCCTTGATAACATACATATTGAATCTAAAAATTATAATTAGATGAGAAGAATAAGAAACTTCACACCAAATTTTAAAAAAGGAACACAATATATATAAATTTGTAAAGTTCGATGGACTATGGTAAGAGAGTAACTAACAATCTTAAATTAATAAATATATAATATCACAATGTATTAATACATACAATAAAGTTTGTAAAAAAAAAGGCCTTCATGAACTATAAGTACCATGCCAAAATAAAAATATGTCAGCAAAATAGCATTTTAAATATAAACAATATTAAAGTACACCATTGCATTGCTATTTTGAAATACAAATGTATCCTATAATCTGATGCAGTCATATTATTGTATTTATATATTTAGTGAATAAATCAATTATTCTGATATAAGCAGATATATAGTTTTATATTCCAAAAAAGTAACCACTTATCAAGTCTATGTTTATTAATGAATATTAGTCATTAATGTACATATCTTTATTAGAATAATTCTGTAAAGATTTTTTAAAAAGTTGCTCTGAAGATTTTTACAGTTTTCCAAGCAATCAAAATCAAACAAACCAGTAATAAATAGTTCATCAAGATATTACATAAAATAAAAAAAGGATCTTAAGTATTTGGTAATCTAAATAAAATTTTAATCTGCTTTTATCTGCGTGAATTGTCTCCATCTCCTTTAAACATTTAAAAAATCTTCCTGACCATATACTTAATATTCTAGCTAATTGATAAATAAAACACTGACATCACAAATTTCAGCAGAATATAAACATAATTTAAGTCAAAATTATTCTTGACTAATTATATGTAAATGAACTGTATATGAAGTCACTAATAACAAAAATCCCAGATGTTTACATATCCAAACTATTTGCATATGGGTTGTCTACTTTAATGATGATATTCTAATTTTTTAGGACATAAACCATTATTTGAATTATGAGTACACTTGATTTAATGCATAACTATCATAGGAATCAGTAAATAACAAATGTATGAATGATTTTTTTTTTACTTTTCACAAAATCTTATCACCTTATACAGTTTTTTTTTAAAAATTAGTACATCAATATGACCCAGTCAAATTAACCTGACATATTTGTTTTTATTAGTAATGTTATCTCTACCAATAAAGATTATGATCATATCCTATACTTTAAGAAAATCATTTTTATACTCATTTCTAATTATTTTAGAATATTTATTTAATTTAGATATTACTTAAATCAATTTAAATTTTTATATAATCATCTTTAATAGCTCTCAGGTAGTCATTATTCTTACATTTAAGCTTGTTATTTTTCTATTCTCTTTAATTTAACTTTTTTATGCCAAAATTTTAAACTAATTTTTTGCTTTGACTTTCCTACAGCATTTAAATTATTGATTGTAATATCTAAAACGTAATTTTTGTTCTGATATTTTTCAATAATTTTTTAATTATTATTCATTAATCAATGTAGTATTATTGCATTAAGATTCAAAGGAATCAATGCTCAGACATATGCATTTCTGTGTCCATACACAAATGCCTTTTATTCATTTCCCCTTCTAGCATACCTTTAATTATATCACTGTTTTTCAAAACATGTTCCATTGAACACAGACTTCTTGTTCCAATTAAATGAATTAGTGATTAGGTTTTCTCAAATTCTTCAAGATCTCAGTATTTGACTTGTTATCAGTTAGCCTATTTCTTCTCAAAATCTCAATAATTTGATGGTAATGGATAAAATCTACATCTCAATCATTATCAATAGCATCAAATACAATATATATATATCATATCCAGATGTGATAATCTCTACCAGTGCAAAATTAGAGAAGCCATTGAGATACTTAAAAGGCCAGATTGTATCAATAAGCGAGATGATACTTGCAAACTTTCTCCTATTTGGAAAGATTTTTTTAAAAAACATTCCTAAATTTAACATTTTTGCTATTGGTGGAATTTTTAACGTTTTATTCAAATCAGTGATTGTAGCGCCTCTACCACCGTCTTTCTACCTTTTATAACTCTGTGACCAAGTCGAAACGTCAGTATATTTATATTAAAAGTTTTTAACACGGATGAACCCGCAAAATATGTATTTTATATATATTGTGTGATTACCTTTTTGTTAAGATTTTAATCTTAAAAAGATTACTTCAAATCTATTTATTTATTTAAAAAACCCTAGGATATTATTTTCCACAGAACTGCATCGTTTCGTTATGCATTTTTATCAGGAGAAAAACAGATTCGAACAATAACAGTTCTAAAAAGTTTCAGTTCTTTTTATCTTAGGTAGAGTAACTTAAAACAAAATAACATTATTTTCTTTAGTTGACATTTAATTTGTATTGGCAGAGCAATAATCCAATTCGTATTACTATATTCACATGCTATCGCTGTAAAGATGTGTAATAAATATATATCAAATGATAATACTGAATTGTTTCTGATTTTGTATTTATAAAAATAAAAAAAACTTTTGGGGTTCCTTTTCTAAGAAATTAGTTTATGAATTAGTTTGTCACTGATATGTGACATTCATCATCATCATCATCATCAACAACCATTATCAATCCACTGCAGGATGGTCTGTCCAAGTTCATTCCACCTTCTCCGATTTTTAGCTTCTCTTCTCCATAACACTCCTGCACACTTTCTTATTTTATCCATCCATCTCACATGTGGTCTCTTTCTGGATCCTTTACATTCTCTTGGAATCCAGTTTAAGATTTCAATTGTCCAGCCCAACTCCACTTCAGTCTTTTAATTTTTTCAATGAGGTCAGTAACACTTGTTCTCTTACCCATACATTGTGTTTTCGATCTCTTCTTGTTACTCCCAACCTGCATCTTTCCATACTTCTTTGAGTGATCTGAAGTCTCTGTATTGATCGTCTATTAAGTGTCCAAGTCTCAGATTCATAAGTAAGAACTGGTAAAACACATTTATTAAAAATCTTTCTTTTCAAATGTATAGGCATATTTCCTTTTAGTATTAAATTATTTCTATCAAAAGCATTCCAACCAAGTTTAATTCTATGATTAATTTCATCCATTACTGTTAACTTCTTCTAACTCATTGTAATCAATCTTTATTTTCACATTTGAGAAAATCCATTAAACATTACTTTAGTCCTTTTAACATTTATCTTTAGTTCTACTTTCCTACTTTCATCTGATATCTCCTGCAACATTTCCTGAAACTCTAAAGCATTATTTGGAAAAACAACTACATCATCTGCAAAATATAAATGACTTAAATAATTTCAATTTACTTTCACTTCTTTAGCTTCCCATTTTGATCCACAAAATACTTCTTGCCGTACTGCTGTAAAAAGTTTTGGAGATATGGAATCACCCTGTCTTACACCCTTCTCAATGTTGACTCTCCTAGTATCATTATGTAATCTAATTGTTGCTGTTGCATTTTTATAAATATTTTTAAAAATATGATAATATCCTGGATCTATACTTGATGATCCAATGCTTGAATCACTGAAGAAATATTTATAGAATCAAATGCCTTTTCATAATCTACAAATCCAAAGC
This sequence comes from Epiperipatus broadwayi, assembly GCA_028023455.1. NCBI lineage: Eukaryota > Metazoa > Onychophora > Udeonychophora > Euonychophora > Peripatidae > Epiperipatus > Epiperipatus broadwayi. The sequence goes on along the minus strand of JAQFVV010000347.1, from coordinate 667,100 downwards.
ATAATGGCAACTCATATCCATTTGTTCTTTCTATAACTTCTCTCATTACCTGGGTATGATCTATTGTACTAAAACCACTTTTAAATCCAGCTTGTTCTCTTGGTTGGAAATTCAATGTTCTCTGTAGACAAGTTGTAATTATCTTGGTAAAAATTTTGTATAAAACTGATAAAAGGCTGATAGGTCTGTAATTTCTAATATCTTCTTCATCACCTTTTTTTAAATATTAATATTAATACTGCATTCTTCCAGTCATCTGGTACATCTTTGTCATTTAAACACTTGGTATATAACTTTGCTAAAAATTTTCTATTTCTTCACCTGCTTCTTTTAATATATCAATTATAATTACATCATTACCTGGAGCCTTTCCTTTCTTCATACATTTAATTGCATGTCTCACTTTTTCATTTAAAATTCTGGGCAATTCAAAAGATGTATAGATATAGGAGGTACTTGTCCTTTATTACTATATAATTGTTGATAGAAATCTTCTACCCATTTCATGGTGTCATTTCTTTTTTTAGTAATAATTCCATCTTTTTTTCTTATTGCAGATATAAATTTCCTACCAATACCAAAATGTTGTTTTGCACTCTTGAGACTTTTATTCTCTTCTACAGCTTTTCTTGCTAGTTCACAGTTATACTTTGTTATATCATATTAAATTCTTTTCCTCACCATTTTACAAAATTCGAGATATTCAATACTTTTTAATGCACCATTTTTGTATATCTTCATATTCCTTTTTTCTTTATAAATTCTCTAGTCTTAGTAGAAAGTTTATTAGCCAATTGCTGCTTTTTTCTACCAGCTATCTTTGTTACAGTTTTTAAAAGTGTATCAGTTATTTTCATATTAATTTCATTCAAATCTGAATCATGTTCAAAATCTGCTAATACTTGAAATCGATTTATAAGTTCTAATTTAAATTTATTAGAATGTTTTTGAATATTAAGAATATCTACAATAAATATTGTTTTTCTTAATAATTTTTGTCTCACTAGTTTTGCATTAACACATATCTTCCACCTTACTAATCGATGATCACTTCCTGTTTTAAATTTATTAAGAACATTATAATCTTGAAAATATGTATTTTCTGTCAGTCAAAATATAATCCAATTCTGCTATACCTTCATTTGGATGCTTCCATGTCCATTTTCTTTTAACATTTTTCTCAAAAAAAGAATTCACAATATAAAGTTTTTCTTTTTCTGAAAACTCCACAAGTCTATGTCCTCTCTCATTTCTATTACCATAACCAAAATTACCTACAGCACTTTCATCTTTTATTTGTTTACCAATTCTAGCATTAAAGTCTCTCATAACAATTTTAAAATGTTGTTTACTCTGATCAAAAGCCTTTTGTACATCCATATAAAAATCTTCTAATTCATCACTACAAAAACTTGTTGGGGCATAAACCTGAATTATCTGCATTTGGTATCTGCTATTAAGTTGTATAACTAAATCTTGCCACTCTGTCCAATACATTGTCAATCTCCACAATGTTGTTCTTCCACTTTTTATTTATAATGAACCTTACTCCACTTGTATTTCCAATATTTGTACATTTATAATAAAGTACATGTCCATTTTTAAATCAATCAATTGTCTCTTCACCTTTTCTTCTAATTTCACAAAGTCCAATAATGTCCCATTTAATATAAGACAGTTCTTCTTCTAATTCTTGCAATCTTCCTTCACTTGAAAGTGATCTGCAGTTGTAAGTACCTAAATAAAAAGTCATCAAATGGCATCCTGGGTCTGCAATCAGGGGATTCTTAGCACCCTCTTCCTTTAGCTATCAACCGCTGCTTTGGTTGGTGACTTTACAGCCTCCTGGGGGAGGGGGCATGATTTATTTGTATCTGTCTTAATTGTATATATTGGAATTTTTTTTATAATTTACACAAACATTGAGAAGGAAGACCATGATGTTTCTTGATCTTAAACTCAGAAGTAAAAAGTCAATAAATTCACCATGCTGGCTAATACATGGTTGGTGAGTAGCCCATCCATGTTTGTATATTATATGAATAACCACATAGTAATAACAGCTGTAATGACAGAAACTTATGGAGTGGACATTAGGAATTTGCCCTGCTCAGTTCTTTTAAGGCCTCCAAAAGGAATCAAAGGATCTCCTTTCAGTTAATAGCAAACTTCTTTCTGCAGCCTATGTGGCATTATTAATCATAAATACATAATTAGCCTTTAAGTAGAGAATTCTGTTAAATGTATTACTACTTCACCTTAAAGTTAGTACAAACCAACAAGATTATTTAAAGAAAATAAAAAGTTTTTTTTTTTTTTTATCTTTTTAAACTTATTTAAAGATAGTATATTTTATATATTTGATTTTATAATGTTATTGTGATATTTTAATACATGGCATAAGTGACTATATACTTTTAAAAGATATTTTTATTTTAATTGATATTCAACATGTTTTTATCCATCAATTTCACCAATCTAATAAAGTTTGATTATTTCCTATTTCTAATTTTGATTGTTCATATAATCCAAGAGTTCCTCAAATGGTTGATATCGACCTCTTGTGGTCAAATTGAATTTTCTATGAGTGATAGTTTTAATAAAAAAATTTGGGGGTAGACGACAGCAAACACAGACCGCCTTACTACTGCTATTTGTTACTTTAAAATATCCATGATTCTAATAAGTACCTAATTAAAAAGTAAAATAATTAAAAAAAAACCCACTTTTTTGATAAAAACACATTACATAGCAAACTTGCGAATGAAAAGGTAAAAGAGTCACACATAAAAATGCATCAAAATGGATGCAGCACAAACATGTCTGCATTGTCTTATTGAATGTATCAAAGCAAATGTGGACATGAACAACTGTTGCATGTCCTACCTTGCTCACGATAGTATGAGATGATATTCGATAATAGCAGAATCTATCAATTTTGTATAATCATGCTTTCACAAAACACTATAAATTGGTTTGTTTGCTGTGACATACTAATTTGTGATTTGAACTTTGAATATAATTATTTATTGAGGAGCAGTACTACAAAAAAGAAAATCAGAGGACAGAGTTTATTTATTTGAGTTTGACAAAACTCTTCTATTTCAAATAAGTACATACTTTAAGCATCACATATGGAGAGTTTTGCTCTGTTTAAGTACATACTTTATTGTTACATATCATACCATTGACACCTTCTTTGACACTTTATCAATACTTTTATTTTTATTATTTGTATTACACTAACAGTTTCGACTGTCCTGCAGTCATCATCAGAGTTCTTGTTGATTCTAAGAACTCTGATGATGACTGCAGGACAGTCGAAACTGTTAGTGTAATACAAATAATAAAAATAAAAGTATTGATAAAGTGTCAAAGAAGGTGTCAATGGTATGATATGTTATAATAGAAATCAATACATAGGAGAAGAAGAAGTAGAAAAAAATACTTTATTGTTGTTGTTTTTTTTATCAAAGGGGCTGTCAAAATTGTTTGGTAATAAAAGTTTTTATTTCAAATAATAATAATATGACTAAACCAAAAAAGAAATGCAGGCAGTATAGCTTGGACTATCTGCAGCAAGGATTTGGCTCATCATTATCAAACAAACGTTCTACCAATATGCCTCACATGCGAAAAAATCTTTAGCAATGTATGAAATCATCTAAACTAGCAGATTATTTAAACAGAATTCATCCTGACAAAAAAGATTTGTCATACTTTCAAATAAAAAGATAAAATTCTGAAGAGAACTATGATAAATAATATGTTTGTTTCATCATTGAAGCAAAATAATGATGGATTAAGGGCATCATACAACATATTGTTCCTCATTGCAAAGTCTGGCATGCCACATACCATAGGAGAAAAATTAATTCTACTGGCTATCATGAAAATATTGAACACTGAACTCTAAAAACCTGCACAAGATGGTATAAAAAGGATTTCTTTGAGCAATAACACAGTTCAAAGATGTATCAATGAAATGAATCATGACATGGAAAACTGTTTGTGCAATCATTTGCAGAAAAAAAACATTTTTTCTTTCCAATTGGATGAGTCAACATTACCAGCAATGAAGCTTTATTGAAGGCATATATGTTCACTTTATATAAAATAAGAATATGCATGAAAAGCTGCTTCTTTGCTAGAATTTTAAAAATGGACACCAGACACAAATCAATATTTAATGGAGTTATTTTTTAGGGGAAAAGAATTTCCATTGACAAATATAATATCTGTTGTGACAGACAGAGCACCAGATATAGTTGTTCATTATCACAAATTTTATAAGTTACCTGAAATATGTACCTGAAGTGCTTGCAGTCCACTTTGTAATCCATAGGCAACATTTAGTAGCCAAGAACCTTAGTGACAAATTGCATCAAGTACTTCAGTTTGTTATAGCAGTTGTCAACAGAATTTGAAATAATGCTTTTTTTTCCCTCAATTAAGTGTGTTGCCAGTTTAATGGTTTTTTTAAGCAAAATATTACAAGATCTGAGCTTTCCCAGTTCCCAACTTATTTAAGATAGGCATAACCCAAGAAAAAAAACATCTTGCTGTATGTCAATCACTTGGAAGCTTTTCACTTAGATTTCAAAACCAAGTTTGAAGATATTCTAACATTGGAAATACCATATTGGATAATAAACCCATATACTACTAGTGTAGAACCAAATACAATTTTGCAGGTTAAGCTGATAACCGTAAGCATGAATGAGGATCTCAAAGTATAATTTAGACAGTGTTATCAAAAGTTTTCACTGCAACAAAATATTCTACTTCTGTACTTGGCTCTATGGACTGTTGTATGAAAGTATTTGCTGGTATTTCCATCATTGTATTTGGTAGAGAAAGGCTTCCATGTAGTTTTAAACCTGCATCAGAACAGATATTAATTGCATATCACTGAACATGGAAATTTGAGAATGCACTTCACTAATTTAAAACCTAACCTAGATAAATTGTTGACTGATCACTAGTTACACCCATCTCATTAAATTCAGTTTTATAAGCTAATTTGTTTGGTATTCTTATTTTGTCATTCTGGTTAAAATCTTTTGTTGTAATTTTGTTGATATTTAATTCTGTCTGAATATATTAATTTTTGCATTTGATTTTTATTCTCAATAAAATGATTTTAATATTTGTATTTATTTAAAGTTTACATATTTATTTCAGAAATGTCAAACATGAAAACAAAATGTTCCTATAATTTTTGGTTTTAATTTTCGTTAGTGCAGTTTCGATATTTAATGTTGAAATAAATGAGAGAGTGCAAATCTCTCAAGCGCTTATGACTACAACCAGCCAATCAAATCTTAAGCACTGGGACAGAGAATTTTAATAAGAAAAGAGCGGTTCCACTCTCTTCTTTACTTGTCTTAATATATATCCAAGTCAGTCCAAAGTACTTATATTTGAAAGTGTGAATCTTAAATATCATCACACTTAATTATCTGAAATCAAATTATAATGTTGCATAAGATAATGCCATATTTTGTAGTCCTTTTATCTTTTTCAATCATTAAATACAAGTGATTAAAATGAAAACTTTGATATCTAATAAACTATTTAATATCGAATACTGTACAAATTTATTAATATGAGTAAGTAAAGTAAATGACTAGGGGTCGACACTTCTAAAAGTTTTTGGTAAAGGGATCTGCAGATGAAAAAAGTTTGGGAACTCTTGATCTAATCAATCTGTCAAAGTTATAGGACCATTTTGAAAATCATATTTTTTCAAAGCCTCCATGAAATCTAGCAGTAGAAATAATAATTCTTAACAAAGCTGAGTAACTTACGACATATGATTTGAAAATTTGAATAAAAATAGCAAGATTATATTTTATAAAAACACATTTATTTATATATATTGAAGAGTATTATGAAATTGTATTTAATGCATTCAGTATAATATGGACTTGACTTAAAATTTAAACTTATATTGAGTAATGTTTTGAAAAAAATCTTTCAAATAGTTAGCCATAGTCAACATAGTTATTTATCCTATTGCAGATCCATAAATGGATATCCAATTAGAATAGTGTTTTCCAATCTTTTTCTAATAGCGCCGCCCCCAAATTGATCTCATTTTTTCTTGGGATGCTCATACTTCTTTATATATTTTGCATTTGTATAATTTTTAAATAATTTATATTATGCATTAATTAATTAAAATTGTATATCAATAGAATCTTTAAAAAGTTATTAAATAGTTTATAATTTTTAATTTCATATGTGAATTTAATAACAAAATTTGTGATTAACAATTATAATAAAATTATATGTAAATAATATACCTAATGAATAGTGAATCTGATGCTATTAGTAGATTTTTTAAAACATTGAATAAAATACATATAACAGTCGCATTTGTTTAACTAATCATTCCCTCTTTTTTTATTTATAGTTGACATTTTCAACAACATGATTAAAAGCTTTCTTAGCAATAAGAAGATTTTTTTTTTTTTATCAATCAAAACTTCTACTTTATGTTTTAACGTCAAATTTCTATCGTTTCTTAATTCAATTAATACCTCTTGATAAGACTTTTTTAAAAGTTTTAATAATAGAAGTAAAAAAAAACTTTATGCTTTCATATTTTACATTACCTTTAATTGACCAATCACTAAACTGAGAAAATAAGACAAGAATAAAATCTGTTAAAACTGTCACTACCTGATCGATAATATGTCTTGTGAATAATGCTTTCGCTTTCATAGATTCTCTCTGAAAACTGTTAATTCTTTAACCGCCTCTTACGAGGCATCTCGTCGACATCTGACGTCACTCTAATTCTGCTAGTTTTAATGGTAGAATATTCATTTGACAGTTATTGATTAGGTTATTAAAAGTTCTGTAAGATGGTGCCCTCTTCCAAATTATTTTACAAGTAAAAAATAAAAAAAAATGCATTTAAAACTAAACAAAGAAGAACCTTGTCGGTGATTGGCTGTCATCTGGCTCTCAGCCGAAAAAGACATTCTGATTGGCTGGAAAGAACAAAGAAACCGCCTGATCAAAGAAAATAAAGAAAAATGCTGAGATTTTCATTTCGAATGTAATTTAAATATTAAAAAAATATAATTTGAGAAATTAAAATAGTTTTTTAAAAAATATACTAAAAAAACAAAATTATTTTCGAAAAATATTGAAGATTTTAGTAAAAATATTTAAGATTTAGCAAAAAGAAATCTTTACTTTTCCATAACGTAAAATTGAAAAAAAGCGTTTGCGTCAGCACTTTTTTGTTTAGACATTCACTTTATATTTGCTGAAATTGAATATATTTTATAATAAATAAATAGCAATTTATTTTTGAAAGAACTTTCGTTCTCTTTCATAACCTGAAAAATTAGTAATATACTTTTTATAAACGTATCTGAGTTGAATTTAATATTATAGGCGAATATGTTTTAACAATAGGCTTTGTCTTCAGTTTGTGAGTTGGCCAATTAAAAGATTTGATTTTTACCTCATACAACCAATAATATAATTAGCGGTTTAAGGGTTAAAGAAGCATTTTTGAAGTGGGCTATTCAAAGACTATTTTTTTCTATATGTCATAGCATCAGCCGGGTGACAAACCCACAACAATCATCTGCAACCAACTGCTTGCTTGCAAGGCAGCTGTGCTGACATCTCAACTAACAATGCTTCACAGGTTATTTTGTTTTTTACCTGCATACTAACCATGATGGAATTTGAATTATCTAATGTTAATGTGCTTCACTCAAATTGGTTTATATCAAATCTAATTTACAAAAGCAGGATTAATAATTACTCATTTTAATAATCTTTTAAACAATCATAGAACAATTAAACACATAAGATTAAATTAAATAGCACCAAATAATATGTAAGATTAATTAAAAAAGATAACTTCCTAACTTCAAGCAACTGGTCACATCAATACAATATCTTCACTGCCAAAGCTATCAATATTTGATAGTTTACTGTATCTACAAAGTTATTAAAATGAATAGTAATTAACTCTGCTTTTGTAAATTATCTTATAAGCTGATTTGAATGAAATTGGTGGATATCTATTCTGATTTAAATTTCACACTGATAGGTGTTATTGTCTGATCTAAACTTCACATAACAGCTTGGAAAACTAAAGTAGTAATTGCTTTTTATTCATTACTTAGTAGCTGTGGCACTGGAGGCACAAAATTAATGTGACCAGTGCTTAGAGAAGATGGCAATTATAGCTCCAATTAATATTACATATATACAAAAATAAAAAAATATATTTGGTAATATTATGGAATATTATTATCATTGAAATATAATGAGTCAAAAGTTAAGTTGCCATAACAGTTTTTTGAAAATTGGTAAAAAGCATTGTGAACTGCCTTGAAAATTAGAAATGAGTTTTGCTTTTTCATAGTGTTATTTGCTAAATAACTGTTTAGATTCATAAAATCTGCTTTCAAATAATATGAATCAATTACAAATGTAGTATCACAATTTATTCAAGTTGATATTATATCTGGAAATCATAAATTAAGATACAGATTGTCCATAAAAAAAAAAGTAATTGAATGGCTTATTGCTTAGAGATTCTTGAGTTTTAGCCCTGTAAGTGATAAAACTGCATTATGATCCTTAAATCTTGAGTTTCAGAAACTGGCATTTACCACTGCATCAAACACCCCATAATGAATTTTAATAATTTCTTTACTCTAGAAGTTATCTTGTAAAATAGAGTTACAATAATTAATAACATAAAAAAAAAATTGATTTGTTTACCTACATAGATTACCAGAGTTCAATTACCTGTATACAATATATTGGATGTTAAATTTTACAATAATCTGCCAGTCGAATACATACATATTCATATGTTGTAGTTTTTTTTTGTTTATAATTTTTTATTTTGATTATAATCCACTAGGTACACAACAATAATATTGTAAAAAAAAAAACATGATGTTCCAGTGTATAAATTAATGCAACTGCCTTTTATTTCCAAAAACTTTATCCCCCCCCCCATGTAATTGAGAATTTCTGAGAGATTTTTTAGATTGCCACTATATATATATATATAATTAGTTCAGTGATCCAATTATTGATTGATCAATGAGTCTATTGCTATTCTTAATTAAAAGGTAAAACAAAGAAATAAAACTAATAAAATCACAAACTAAAAATTGACTAAACTAAAAAATAATGTGATGAAAAACCTTTGTTCTTGAATGAGCTATTTAAGATTTTTATAGTATAGTGGTTAGTATATTCCCATAATATACCCAAGGACTGGATTTAAAATTGGATAGACTATAAAATTCTAATTAGATAGCTCAGAATAAAGTTTAGTATATTTTTTATTTTTAGGTATTTGGTCCATATTAATCCAGTGAGTCATAAAAAATGATTCTAGGTTAATTAGATTAGTCAAATAAACATTGTTGGTCTGACTATAAAACAAAATTATAATATTAATGCGATGTAATTATCATAAGTGACAGGACCTTTCAGAGAAAATGCAAAGCCCCAGACAACAAACATGTTAAAGAACCTGCAAAACTTAAAATAAGAATGTGGGGAGAGAGAGGGCCAAAAACAGAACTCTGGGAGCAGTTAGGAGTCGGAAATGAGCAAGCAGATCAGATCTAGATAGCACTTGGATAGGGTAAATTCACTCTAGCATTATTAGTATCCTAGAACACTATTAGTGCAGAACTAGCTGACAGGGGACTGAGACTATTAGTTTTTCCAATTGCTGAGTGCTGTAGTTGTTTTCATTGCAGTGTTATCAAATTGGACCTCATTCCTAAACTGGCTTATGTTTTCCACTCTTGGTATGTCTGCTTGAAAAAGTTTTTCGCAAATATTTTTTTTTTTGGGAATTTAACTGTAAAATTAATGTTGTTCTTCGAGCTGTGATATCACTTTGCCTTCTCCTATATTTTTGTTTAACATATTGAGTTACCAAGTTGAGGCCTCTAATATTGTGAGGCCTGGAACAGCTACCCCCCCCCCCCGATTGGCCCTGATCAGTGATATCAAAAACGTTATATTCTTACCAGGACTGAGTTACTTTTTAATTTAATCTTATGTTGTAGATACATTTTTTGGTAATAAAATCCTGTTCAAGTAATAAAAAAACATTTGACTATCTCAGTGATATTAATACTTTCAAATAAATCTTTAGGAAAAAAAAATAGCAATTATTCCCAAATAAAAGATTTCGACATCGTGACATACGCACACACAAACAAATATACATTTTCAAACCTATGCTTTAATATATTTAATAATTATTTTTGTAAAAAAAAAAAAAATAGTTGCTAAATTTATGTTAATTCCCTTATTCTTTTTTTTTTTAAAGGTAAAACAAGAACAAAGGATAAGTATAGAGTGGTGTACAGCGACTACCAGCGGTTAGAACTAGAAAAAGAATTTCGTTATAGTCGTTATATTACAATTAAACGAAAATCTGAATTAGCGCAATCACTGAATTTATCAGAAAGGCAAGTAAAAATATGGTTCCAAAACAGAAGAGCGAAAGAAAGAAAACAAAGCAAAAGTAAAAACGATATAATGAAAATAAAGCAAGAATAGTTTGTTAAAGGTCAAAATTTTATAAATTGCAATTTTTCTAATAGTTATTTTGTAAAATACAAAAAGAATTTAATAAATGTTCAGTTAACAAAAGTACCTTATACATATATATGTCAGCGCCATAATTAAGAAAAGAGTAATAATGTAAACGTATGTTAATCTTAATTTTAGATAACTAAATCTTTAGTATTTATAATAAAATCAATTTTACACATGATCTAATCGGTTTAAGATGACAAATTCAATTTTTTTAAATATTACTTATGCTGATTTTGCGTTCCGGAGAAGAGATCTTACTCATATAATAGTAATAGTTACGGTAACGCAGTTATATATATATGTATAAGGAGTGAAATAATCTCATTGAATGTTTTATAGTGCGGATATATTATATATTAAAAGTGAATCGTTTACCTACTTTAAATATTTATTTTAAAATGTTTTAAGAATCTTTGTATTTAAAATTATTGGAAATATATTTTTGGAAATCATAAGATAAAGATTTCAGATAGTTTTTGATAACATTCAAACTTTTTAACTGTGAATTGCATTATTAAGATTAATGATGAAGGTAATACATTTTAACCATATTTTAATCTTTGATTACAATTTAAAAATTTAAAGTGAAACTATTTTCAATCGAATATTATTTAACCAAAAGTAATTATTTTCTCTAAAGTTTTATATTGTGCCAATCATCACTTTAAATATATTTTTAAATAAGTTTTTAGATTGCAAAAACGTAATATTATATATTTATATTTTAAAAATATAAGCAAATTTTTCAAATCTAACTGTAAACATTGTGCAGTATTTGAACGGGTTACTTGTATTATATTTCTCATATTTTATAGATCTGCTGGATTGTACGTGATAGTGTAAAAAGAGGTATTTTATAGACATTTATTATTTGGACTTTTTTTACATATATAAAATATTATTCATAGCATAAAAAAATATAACGTTTTTTTTTTTTTTTTAAAAAAAGAGGAAAATAGTTGTGTAACGAATTCATAATGTAAAACGTGTAGTTTCACTACATCTATATTAAGTACTTATAAATTCACCCAACATGCTTAGAGCTACAATTATATAAGTAAGTTTAGGAATATCTACAACTTAATATGTCATGCGTTGTAATGGGCCTTTTTTAAAATTATAAACATTCGAACTGGATAGTAATATTGTGTTTATATATATATTTGGAGAGTAAGGTGAAAAAAATTAAACTCAAAATTTAAATTATTATAAATAACAGTCCAAATGGGTTATTACTTGGAATTTCATAAAAATATTTGAAACTGGGAAAAGAAAGAGTTTCAGTTATCCCTGGACCTTGACTTTGAATCTGACATTTTACCACTATACCAAACCATTCTCAGGGTCTAATATTAATACCCAACCTTTATATATAATATAATGTAAAATAACTTCTTTTTAATTAGAACACATTTGAAATTTTTGTGTATAGACCATATATTATGAAGTAACTAGGGATTTCTTTTATCATTATTAGAAACTACTATACCACTATGCATTTTAAATATTATGGTTCCAAAATGACAATTAAATTTTTGTCAAATACTTATAAAGATCTTTATGATATAGTTGCTACAATGTCTGCATCGCTATATCTATGGTCATGATATAGAATTTAAACTGGAGGGAGATTTGAATATTTTTTTCTTTTCAATCAGCTGAGAGAATTTATAAACAAACTTACTAATTTTTAGATAGCCAGTTTAGAAACAATCTATCTACTCATCCAGTTAATGAATGAATATCTAATTATTTTTGGCTAATAACAATAGTGCCCTGTATGATTTAATACAGCGAGAGATTGTTGAACTCTGGAGTTCAAAGTTCACTTCTGTTGCTCAAACTTCATATAATTTCCTGAGTAATAATGCTACTTGATTATTTAATGAACACAGCAAAAAATTCAGCTGCAAGACCTCTCTATATGGTAATTAATTAGCCTGTTGAATATTATCTTTTGCTTTGCCATTCCTGTGTGATAGAATGCTATTTAAGAGGCTGGCCTTTTCTCTATTTTTGAACACATTTTATAACAATAGCCAAGAATTAAAAAAAAAACAAACCTATATAATATAAAAAATAATAATGTCTCTAACAAAAAAAAGTATTAAGTAAAAATATTGAGTAAGCCACAATATTAGAATAAATGAATTGCATGCTATATATATATGAAACTGAACAGGAAGTAGTGGGAGTTTCTAATGAGTTATACAACACAAATAAACTTTTTCAAAAGACAGATGGTGCCACCTATGCTTAATTTATTCACATATTTTTATATGATATTAAGATACTCTCTTCAAAATAGCTTAATAATGGAATGATGATCTCAAGATGTATAGATTTCTGAATTTAAGTTCAAATTTTTATTTGTCATGCATAATCATTACCACTCGTTTAAGCAAGTAAATAGTCTATTTTCTTTTTGTTATTGTTGTTAAATATTTTTAAACATTTTTTAAAAAGTAAAAAAGAGAGAAATTATAATCAATAAACATTTGCGAAATGTATATACATTGAATAACCTATTTATTATGAATATAATTAAAATAACTTGACATTATGTTAACACAAATAAATTATAGATCCAGTCAGTTTTATGGTAGAGCAGTTTGGCCTAATTGTGATAGTAGTAGATTTGCATTAAATATTTCTGGATCAGTTATCAGTTGGAAAAAAAAGTTTCAGCTTAATTTCAGTTTTTTATTTTGGTACCCAATGTTCATTTGAGCATCTGATGCTGTAAAAAAAAATCATAAAATTTGTTTTTACTTATTTTTGAAGAAAAAAATTGCACAACAACATTAACATTTTCTAATCATATAATTGACTGTTGAGAAATAACTCATTTGAATGTATGTGTATATATGTAGAGGTTCTTGTGTGTAATGATTAGTAGACATAGAACAGAATTTGAATTCAGGCAAAATTTTAAAGATATTATCAGGTGAATTATAAATTATTTCAAGTACTTAGCCTATAGGCAACACAATTAATGATCGTTAATAGCCAGCATCAAACAAACTATATAATATAAATAATAATAATTTTTAGCCATAAAGTAAAAGAAGAAAAAAGGTTGATTGAATCATTGCGTTGAGTAATGGCATTCTCCTTGTCTGTTTATCTAGACTTAGATATTGGAGAGAGTATCACTTTATAGTGGAATACTTAAGGCTTTTTTACTTATAATTGTGTGTATATATATTTATATATAACTATAATGTCATCATATTTTATCATTCAATTATGATAATGTGATTGTTGATTCAAAAATTCTTTTGCTAAAAGAAATGTTTTCGAGAAATAAAAAAACAATTGTTATCCGTAGTAACTTTCCATATAACTATTTTTGTAGAATCATTATTTTTATCCAACTTTGAACAATCATTATTATAGTAATAATTTGAGATTTATTATAAAGCAATCGTCTAATAAATATTTCCATAACATCTTAAAATTAGGTCTACCAGGGCCAAAGCTTCATCATTTATACTCGGAAAAGAATGGCGGAAAATAAATCATAAGATTGATAAACTGCTGACTGGTGAAATTTTTTATATTTCATCTGTTATCTAATTGCTAATCCCAATTAAATGCTTCATAATAATAATAATAAACAAACACTTCTAAATGAATGCAAACAAATTAGGTGATTATCTGGATTGATTACTAATCAATTAATTATAAACATCTTAAGCCTGCTTGAAAATGTTAATTACCTAGAAAAATACCCTGTATAGTGTGGCATAGTTGGTAGACCATTCAACTTGGATTTGGGAGGTCTCGGGATCAATTCTGGTGCTTGCAGGTCTGGCCCTAAAATTTCTTATTAACTTCTAAGCAATAAAGCCATATGTGTTTGTTTTTACCTATAAAAGTTTTACAGTTTCATTTAGGTTTAAACCCAAGGTCACAAAGATAAGCAGGTTTAATTGCCATTAAACATATTAGCAAAGAATTTTATTTTATAAGAGTAGTAAAAAAATATATAGATTAATGAGGGAAAAATGTTTTAAACTCATTTTTAAAATAAATATTTCACTGACTTAAATTTAATCTGTTTTAGATATCAATGATTTCTCTGTTTTTATTCTATAACTAACATTATAAGCATTTCCCCCCCATAAATTACTTTGTATTTATATAGTCAATTATTGATTTGAATGATAGAGATCATTGCTATTTAATAAAATAGGGGCTTAAAAAAAATGCCATTTTATTTTTAAATTGAGAATATTTTTTTATAATAAAGTATCCCTCCCCCCATTAAAATTTTCTTTTCACATTTAGAAAAAATAACACTGAATATATAAGTAGTATTTTAAAAAATTGGGATCTATCAAAATATTTACATACAAATCTGATTTGAGTATGATAAACTGAAAGAAGAGGTTAACTAAGGAAGTTTTTTGGAAGCAGCTCACATATGCCCAAACCTTAATTTACAACCAAACAGCTATTACAACATTAACCATACTTCTTTCTATGAGATTGTGAAAGATTGAGAATAATAATAAAAATAAAAAATATGAAATATTTTACTTTTCTTCTGGAAGAATTGTAATCTAGATATCTTTTTAATGTATTGTAATTGATCAAAAGAACATTCCGAATACAGTCAGTTGTAAAATATATTTTCTGTAATACATAATACTTGGTACAATGGTTTAATCTTATGCATTTCTTAAGTTTTAAATTCAGATAGAACCTGTAAAGACAATTTTTAAATAGTTGACCCATAGCCAAACCAATTAATCTTTCAATTATTGGTTATAACCATGTCAAACTAATCTGGATTCAAAGTGGATGTAAACGCATTGGTGTAACAAAAACAAAATTTTAATGTGATGAAATCATGATTACCACCTTCTTATCAAGGATTTCAAGTTGAGTGTTAGTTCTTTTGCCTGAGTGTACACATTATAAAATAAAGGGGTATTTAGCTATTCTTAGATTTAACACCATGCAAATCTTCTTCCTTCAGCAATTGACAATCCTAGATTCTCCATTATTACTCTATATAAATTTAGAAATGATTGTTTTAAAAGTGTTTATTTTTATGTAAGTACACATACACTCATTTCATTGGCCAATAAATTAAAATTTTAAAAGTTTATTTATATTTTACACACACACACACACACATATATATATATACAGAGAAACAAATATAAGTAAGCTCAAACCTTACTTGTAATAGAAGACTAAAAATACTTAGTATCCTTTTTAGCCAATTAAATTTAGATTTTCTTTAGACTACTAATGTAGAAAACATACTAGGAAGTGTGTAAATTTTTTCAATGTTACATAAAAAAGTCTGAAATGACTAGATATTTTTAAAAACATAAATAAAATGTTTTGATAGTCATATGTTATTTAATAAATAGTATAATGAATGACCAATAATAAAAATTAATGAATTTGTCCTGAAGCAGGTTAAATCTCTAAAACATACTGATCATCATCAGTGCTCTGGCCAACTATAAATTTAATTTATAACAGAAAATAAAATTTAGTGAATGGACTTTAAAGGTGGTACCATTGCATTATTCAGAGATATTATCTGGATGTCCAAACATAAACCCATATCTCCATATAACTAACCATTATGCTTTAAACTAGCTCAGAAAGCAGAAATTCTAGGGACTGGGACTGTAAACAAAAGATAAATATAGTTTTATACTACTATAATTATACAGCTATACTGGGTAAATTTTAAAAATTTCTAAACATTAAGCTGTAATGAAATCAAGTCACACACACTGTCCATTAATAGAACAGATAGCTGGAGGAATAAAGACATAACAATACAATAATTTTTTAAACAATCATTTAATAACTAACTGATTAATTAAGAAAAACACATGATAATATGACAATTTAAACATACATTTGATCAAAAAATATAATTTCATATAACAAAAGTTATTCCCCATTTGATTGTTATTCATTAATTTAATGTACTTTTTCTATCATTGAGTTATTTCCTTTTCAATAAATAAAAGTGAAAAAACTTTTTATTCAAAGATAAGAAGTTAAATTAATTTAACTCTTTGTATGCTTTTGGAAGGATAATAAGTGAAAAAACTGTTTCAAAAGAAATAGTTAATTTAATAAAATTAAAATTATGTTTAAGTATTAGTTATAAAACATTTACCTAACAAAAATTTAAATTGGTTGAAATCCTAATTTTAGAGAAAAATAATATAAAAATGTTTTAATTGAAAAAAGATGCTAATAAAATTAATTACCCTCAATTGTTACATGATTTAAAACTCCTTCCTAAATTTAAATATAATGTGTACATTAAAGAAAATATCTTTAACCATAGTTTTATTTTGTTTTTGAGCCCTTCTTTGACATTGTAATTTTCAGTTTCTATATGGGTTTTCTTCTTGCAGCTTTTGTATTTTCAGGCTAATGTACATAGTTAATTTCTTTTCCATTTTGCAATAGAATATTTACCAGATTATTACACAGAAAAACAATTTTTTTTATCTAATAATTTTCCAAGTAGGTTAACACATAATGAGAGGTACTCATGTTCTTGAGTGAGATAAAGTTTGTTGCAGATTACTTCAGGAATATCTCATATTTTATTCAGTGAAGCAAGTTACATGGAGATAGATGATGTTTAGATTTTAGCTGAACTTAGCATATACTTGTCTTCATTTAAAAAAAAAATTATAGCTAAATTTATAATGTGCTCTCCCTAGCATCAGCAGTTTAATCACAACTGACTGCTCTCCTTAAAAGCTTAATTACAATTTCCACTGTTATTTTTAACAGCTTGATTAAGAATGATATCTCCACACAAGACTCTAAAGTCTTCTCATTTACTTTTCCCTATTTTTGAAACAATCCCATTGCCTACATTGCAGAATTTACTACTAACTAATTAGACCTATTTTTACAAAAACAAATGTTTAGCTATTTCCCTCCTTTTGTATTGCAAAACAAGTCAACTTCTATCAAAATAAGTTAATTTTTTAATTATCTTTGATTTAGAAAGAGAGAGATAAAGAGAAAAAAAAACAAAAAAAAAACTATCCAATTAGAATAAAATTTAACAGAAATGTTAGAACTTTGTTGTTGTTGTTTTTTAAAAATATTATTGAACATAAAACTTTACCTACTTTATTTCTCTTAAAAAGTTAAAATTAAAAATTGTTAAATAATTTACTGAAGAAATTTTTTTTTACCTCAGTACTTTTCAAAACTAAAATTAAAACTTATAAATAGGTAAGATTATTAAAGAGAGAGAACAAAAAAAAATTACTTATCTGATTTTATATTTTTCTTTTTTACAAATTTTAAATTATAATACATTTCAGATATTCATATTATTATTTAAAGAAAATTATCTAGAATTTTCATATTATCATTTGGTATGTAAAATATTTAAATTGAATAAATATCTTATTTTTTATAAAAGAATCACATAAGGAAAAATTAAATATTATTACCCTATTAAATCTAAATTTAAGAAGCTTGTAATATTGACATGTCCAGAGTTTGCCATTGCCTACAAACAAATACCTTCTGACTTTTATACTTTTTTTCAGATCTTTGGCTTATTTAAGAACTAAAGAAGTATTAGTAAAACAAAGTTCATTGTGAATAAAAATGTGACAACTATTTTAGTAAGCGAGAGCAGCATACATTGACTGCACTTTCTTTATTATATTATTTATAATACATTCTCTACAAGAGAAAAAACAATATAATGATTATCATTGATGATAGTTTGCCATATATTGTCACAATAGTATCATGGTTACTTTATTATTTTAAATATTTTGAGATATATTTTAATTGTTTTAGAACTAGATTTTATACATTTTATGTTCATTTTTTTGCAATGAAATTTTTTTATAACTTCTAATATATAATTTTTTTTAAAATTTTTTTTTAATATTCTGAATCATATATCAGATTGCACTTTTCAACAATAGTAAAATAAATAATTGAATCAGCAATCATCTAATATGTCATGTACATTCAAGCAATGACTTCTGAATTTTACTACATACACCTTTAACACTTCAATCCATCACTTTACCTCTACACTACTCTCTATAGGATTTCAAGTGCAGATGCAAAATTGTAATAACCTCTGCACTATTGCAAAAAAGCAATTAGTAACTGCATTAGTTTTATCAAAATAAAAATTTTTTTGAAACCTCCAAATTTTTCACATGAATTTTGAGATTTTATGGTTTTTATTTTAAAAATATATCTCTATGTCTTTGACATGTATCAATTCTGCCTAGAGTTTTAAAAAAAGTGAAATAAAATATTACATTTTTCACAAAATGTGCTTATGTATGTAATCAGTAAATACCCCCCCCCCATATATATATAATATACCCCCCCCCATATATATATATATATATATATATATATATATATACATACAAATTATGTGATACATAAATTATACACATACTTACTCAAATATTTATATAATATAATTATGAAGTAACACAAATTAACAAATATAAACTGTTTAGCTATAATCAAAATCATATTGAAATGTAAAACAACCTTAAATATTCCACTGTATAAAAAATACCACTTCAGTACTCCTATAAAAAACAGTGAAGGTGAAAACAATATTTACCATCTATTCAAATATTGGGTTGTAAAGGTTTATAGTTACAAATATCTAGATACACATTTACTGACAATAATTGTTTGTCATTCTTATGGATTCTGATCAATGGTTTATTATATTATGCTCTCTATATAAAAAAATTATAAAAACTTATTAATATTTGGCAATAGTTGATGAAAATTCAACTAATCACTTATAGGATGTGTTTCTGCAATCATCTCTGATATCATTAGCTGCTTGGGATATGAATTGAGATTAAGTAAACATAGTAATTCAGTTTTTAGCTAAATAGACTCACAATTCTCAATTTGGTGTTAAAGTTTGATCATAAATTTTAGTGATAATTTAGCTAAAACGTTTTTTGTACTGGCTTAACCATTTTAATTTTATCTCCAAAGCAATTGATATAAATGTTAATTTGTTACCTTTTGAAAGAAATTATTAACTTTTTTTAAAGTATTGATAATTTTATATATTTTTTATTCATATTTTAATTCTAAAATAATCTATAGATGGCAGAGTATCTAAAAATTTGGCAATTAGAATCACTTTTAACCTTGTCTTGTTCTTTGGTAGTTTCTAACTTTGTTAAAAATAGAATTTTATATTTTTGAACAAATAAAATTGCTGTGATGGTTATAAGCTGTTTGCTGATATGTAATCAGTGATCATGTGTTAGAATATATTACAATGAAAATTATTAGAATTTTTTTTAACTTTTAACCTTTTCTTTATATAAATTCTAATAAGCTGATTGAGCTAAATTTTTTGTTTTTTAATTCTTCAATTACAGAATTTTATTTTTAAAATTATATTTGTTTTAGTTTAGTTTCTAAAATGTAAATTAATAATTTGTCAGATTTTGAAAGTAAATGAAAGTTTAAAAAAAAAAATTCTATTTATAATTGATGAAAATAAAATGTAGCAATCAACATAAAACATATTTTTGTCATCCAATTACAAATTGCAGCCATACTTTATTGATTTTGTTCTCAATTTATCTTTTTGTAAAAATAAATATTTTCTATTACCATCTGAATTACTCTTCTAAAGTAATTAATATTTCACAAATATTTTGTGGAAAATTCAATAAATGTGCAACAAAACAATAAAAAATGTATGTTTTTATTTTCAAAATCAAAATAAAAAAACAGAACTGCAAAATCATTGACAGGGCTCTCCTGCAGAAAGAACAAGAAAGTATCAACCAGCATCTATGAGGGCAGGTACTTGTCATTGTAATAATATTAAATTTAAATGTTATTGATTTATTAGTTGAAAAAATCTGTAGATCACAGCATTTAGTACAGTTTTTTGTATAAAATGAATTTAAAATCCACAAAACAATGTTAAAAATAGCAATGAGAAATCTAGTTAAAGTTGTGTACAATAGGACATTCCATGTTATTAAACTGTTAAAGCATTTGATAGATTTATCATATATTGGTATTTATTCATTCCCATTTTAGAAACAAATATCAAATAAAAAAATGATTCTATTTGTGTCTGAAAAAAATGTATCCATCCTGACAGTTCAATGACAAAATATTGCTTTTGTTTTGTTCCCAATATAATTGTATCAATATTTAAATAAATCAAATGTGTCTTTTTAAAAATTAATTTAATTTCTAAACAAAAATGTCTATCAAATAAAATTTATTATGTTCTGATAAATAATAATGGTTTAATATTAAATTTAATATTTAATGCTTACTGTCATTATGCTAATGCAGTGTGAGAAGGTTAATGTTAATTGACAAAACAGAGGTTTTAATTAAATTATCACTTAATTCACTTTTCAAGAAAATATTAAAATATATTCCACAATTTAATTAATAACTCACTGAGCAATACTTTTGATCTGAGAGGTCATAATTATAGCACTCGAACTTATCGCTAAACTGATATTAGGAGAAAACATAACACATGGTGGTTAATATGTAAATTTGTAATTTACATATTCCACTTTTGTAACAATGCTATGGAAAAATATTTTTTGTTTATCATGTGGGTCTTATTAGCAATAAACCATGTCTTTTAAAATTTTCTTTTTTGATCATTGCACTCTTCATACACTATTTGAATATTTTGTAGATTGAAAGCATGTTCAGATTACAACGCATGCTTTCAATCCATGGATACTGAAATAATCTATGCAGAGTGCAACAATTTGAAAAGAAAATTTAAAGAAACAAGATTTATTGCCAATAACATCTAGGTGATAAAAAGACTCTTGTATAGCAATGTCATGAAAGTGGAATATACAAATTACAAATTTATAAATTAACCTCTGTTTATTAATATTGTACTTGTTTGAAGTAATCCCACTAGCTGATCAGTTCGAGCATTATTATTATGACTTCCCAGGTCAAAATTATTGTTAAATAAGTTATTAGTTAAATTGTGAAATAAAATACAATCTTTTCTTGTGAAGCAAATTAACTCTACTTATAAGATTGCATAGCTAAAGATAAGAAGCAAATTTTGTCAAGTTATCACTATATTCAAAACTTTAATATTATATTAAGCATTGCAAATCTATTTAAACAAAAATTGAGGTTATTATGTTTGATGTGATTTCAATTGATCTCTTTAGCAGCTTAAAGATGTTAGATTTGATTATAAGTAACATGTACCCTACAAGCGATTAGTTAAATTTTCATTAAATATTGTTTTGTATTCCTATACAATTCATTTTAATAAATAATAAATGTTATAGTCTAAACAGAATGAGCTTTTTTGAAATAATAAATACTATTTTTTTAAATACAAATGACAATGTTAATCTATTTCACACAGTCATTCTGAGATGTAGTAATTTAACCTTGTTAATTGTGTAGAAGGTTTTTATTAAATCAAAAAAATAGATAGTTGGGTGGTTTCTAAAGAATGTGGGGAAACAAAATATGTAACTATTTGCAAGAATACAACACCCTTTAATAAATTTCTCAGAAAAAAAATAAAATAATGTTGATTTGTTTATCCCATAGCAAAAAGATTATATGATCAATAATATACTATTATAGAACATATTTAAATATGAAAATTTAGTATTATGTATAGGAGTCTAATATACAATTATAGAACATATTTAAATATAAAAATTTAGTACTATGTGTAAAAATCTAGTGCTCTATCAAATTTTTTTTTGCTGTTTCAAGCAAATAAAATTTGTTTTTCTCAAATTATTTAAAAATTCTTTCCTGAAGGAAAATTAGGCTAACTAGGTGGCAGGGTAACATGACCAACACTAGTTCATCATCGATAGTAGCTTGCCATTGCGACATCACAAATTTTAATGAACTTTACATTATTAAGACACAACATAGAAAAACTGCATTTCTACTAAACTTTATTTTAGTTTCCTGCACAATACTGTATTTTTTGTATAATTTTGTTAAATTAAGCCTCTTTACTATTTTGATTTCAATATAAATTAGCATTAATCCAGGTAAATAAAACTAAGATATTGTTTTTTAAATATTTTTAATCAACTGCTTAATTAATATATATATATATGGCTTTATTGTTCAGGAGTTCATAAGAAATTCGAATGTTATATATATATTATATAATTTGCGAAAACAGATTGTTTTTGAATCTTTTAATTAAAAAAAATTGTTAATTTATTTATTTATTTTTTAAAATACTGTAAACTAGAAGTATAGTGCTAGAAAAATTTACTTTCTTTGTTAAGCCTGATAATATCCTGATAGAGAAATAAAATACACGTGATGTAATTTATCATAAGCCATAAAAATTTAATAAGTTATCTTATTAAATGATATTGAATTGGATTTTTGAATTAAAAATACTATATTCTTATCCCATATTATTTTTAATTTACTTCAGCTAACTTTTAAACATCAATGATGGAATGACGAACACAGAGCTAAAAGAGGCAGAGTAAAAAAAAAAAAATCTTTAATCGGATTGTGCTAAAAATATCATTTCAGTGATAAAATGATTATAAACGTAATTAATCACTTGCTAGATATTAGATAAAATTACATATTAAAATAGAAGACATATGGAAATTTTTTTAAAGTTTTCCATTTTTATTTTATAATAATAATAAAAGTATTGTGTACTTTCAGCATCGTGTAAACTTTTTAAATTGAATTTCAAAATAAGGTGAAAATTGTACATTATCTTTGGTTTTATAGTTGTAGAATATAAAAGCGTTTTATTGCAAAGAAAAAAACGCATGTAACAATCTATTAAAAGATTTATATTATTTATTTTATACCTCGAAAAAGAACAAAAAAAAAATAGGAAGTTTTAAAACTTTTTAAAATTATTCATGATGCAAATTATTCTGCATTGAAAATTTACATTAAAAAGCTTAAGTCATTCCTCTTTTATAATATTATTTTAATTTCATCTATGTTTCTCACTATAAATAAACAATTGGTTTATTGCACAGAAATTATTAAAAAGTTCCAGCACAATAAGTGACACAATTTGAACGTGACCTTTAAACTTTGAACTCCAGAATCTACCAGTGCACTAAATTATTCAGCGTTGTTTATATATGTAGTAAAGCAACCTATAAAGTTTACCACTGCAGTGTGTAATTTAATAAAAAAAGTTAAAGCTTTTGCTAAACAGATTAGACTTGGGCTTGTGGCGTTCTTTTTTATAAGAAAATTATGAGAATTATTTATTTTTATTATTAGCATATTGCTCCTTACAAATAATCACAATATAAACTATTGAATTTTTGAAGATGAAATTGTAAAGCATTTTTATTTTATTTTAAACACTTTTTTAAAAATGTCCAAAATATTTATATTCCAAATTTTTCTAGTGTCTTCAAACAATGGAAATAAACTATCACTTATAGTCAAAAATATTGCTTGATTGTATTAGTGTACTAACATAGACATATAAATCATTGAAAATATGTCTTAAAATCTCATCTAAAAAATGTCATGATGACTATTTATAGATTATAATACTATATAAATAAACATATACACATACAGAGTGTCCCAATAAATTCAATATTTTAGGGTTAGTATCATTCTTCTAAAGACTATGATCATAACATATCTGAGAGAAAATTAATTCAAATAATTCTACTCGTAGGAAATTGAAGTTAAAAAAGCTTTTAAAAATTATCTGACTTGTTGATTAAGTTGATTTGTGTTAACAAATTATTGGTAAGTTAAAAAAAGACATAATTAACGCATGATAAAGTAAATTTAGAGATCAATAAATAACAATTTTATATCAATTATTTTCACTTATTGTATCTGAAATTATAGAAATATCATTTAATTAGTTGTCATCATAACTAGTAATGGAAAAAATGTACCATTCATGAGATTTTTAAAATTTAGAACTGGTATTCAAGTAAAATTCAGTTTTTGCAGAAATGGTCTAAAGTTGACTTTAGTGAGTAAATAAAATTTTATGGAAGAATATGCAAATAAATAAATACAAACGGCAGGTATATGCATGCATCAGTTAGGCATAAAACTCCATTTTATAAATCATCCGCTTTTTGACTAGGAAAATATCTAAATCTGTGCACTGAGAATAAATAAGAAAATTAAGTATGCTTTTATTGTGGCTTTTAATATGTTTTTAAGACATCTTGTATAATAAAAAGTAATTAACATTCACAAATGTTTTATTTATTTTTTTAAACCTTGAAGAACTTTCAGGATTTTGTTAATTTTTGAAGGTAATCTGAGAACAGCCTAAAAATTAGGATTTTCTTCTAAATTTTATTAATGTCAATAAAACTTTAATATGAAAGGCCTATTACTCTCCTAAATTAGAAAAAGAATGCTATTATGTAATTTTTAAAGTATCCATGTATATTTTTATCTGAATTTTTTTGATATCAAAATAATAATATCTGACAAAATTATCAGTTTTAGATATTTATGTTGACTTCAATTTTTTTTTTAAATACTTTTTTCAGGAATTGGATTGTAAATGATGGTGTGGTTTCAAATTCATTTCTGATAATATTACCATGTAAAAATTGTATTTTATTTTTGTTATTGAAATATATTTTAAATTTCTTCCAGCATTTGTCTATATATGTTTTTTAGTGTTATTAATAGAAGTAGACTTTTTTAAAAATATTTGTGTGTTTTATATCTGTTAACTATCTTGGATTTTTATTGTATCTGTGAACAAATAAATTTTTGGTTTGTTTTCTGAAGTGAATCAAAAGGATTGTTACAAGTGGTTTACTCACATCACATGACCAAAACTTTATCGAATACTGTAATAATATTTTAACGTTTAAAATATAATGTTAAGAATTATCTTTCATATAAAACAAGTTTTAAAATATCCTGTGCACCTAGAAAAAGAATAGAGTAATAAATATAAGACAATGATTTTTTGAATCAAAGCTGTGCTTCATGTACATGACCTAAGTAACGAACAATGCAAAACAAAACCTGTAACTAAATTTGTTCAAATATATTTGGTTTAACTTTGTAATACTGAGTTTATCAAGAGTAATATTCCTTTTGAACGGATTTGCTTATGAAGTGAGTAAACTTGCAAATGTCAAAGTTTAGTGCAATCTCTTCTAAAATATATAATGCAACAAAAGCTGTATATAATAAAATACAAGTTATTTTTTAAATAAATAAACATCTCATGAAACTAACTAAAGCGTTTTATTTAATTATTTAATAAATAAACACAATTTTAGAATCGAAAATTATTGTTACTGTAAAGAAATAAATCATGTTTTTATTACACACATATATATGTTGCCTTGACAACTGTTTGAAATTGTTGATTGTATTGACATTGGGATTGTCTAAGTGTTGACTGGTTTTTAATGATGTGTGTATATATATATATGTGTGTGAAATAAAACAAATTTTGGGAATATTGTGCAAAAATCATCATTATTGAAAATAATTTTTATGATCAGAATGGGGAAGAATTTGTCATGATTATAACAAAATGCATTTTGTTATTGCAAATCTTTGGGTGGTGAACTCTTATAAAAATATCTCCATTGAAATAAGCAGCTGATATTTCAGTGAAATCTTACTTATTTTTCTCAGAACTAATGTGACCTTAAGAGTACACCATGATAATTTAGTTTCTATTTTTGAAAGCTTGTACATATATTTACCAAAATGTGTTTTAATTTTATAATTTAACATAAAGACTTGCATTTTTAGAGACACAAGCATGCACACACACAATTGTAATTTTGCTTTGATAAAGATATTCTGCATCAAACACCTGAATTAGTAATCTTTTGACATTTATTACTATATTATTAACATTATATTATAGTTTAAATATTTTTAATTTACATACTTTGACTTCTAACAATGGCTAAGAATGACAAATCATTCAAACATGAATCAATATTACAATTTTTTCAGTCATATATTGATTTAAAAAAAATCCAAGATGCTCTGACATTAAGGTGAACTTCCATGAAAATTTTGACACAATAATGTACATTCTTAGACCTCAGATTATGAGATTTATTAGTTAAAAACATTTAATGTTCAATTAAAAAAAACGATTATGATAGTAGAATATTTTAGCAACAGAATGCTATTACTCTTAAGATATTTAAAAGATGTTACATGTTTTAAAAATCAATTACTGAAAAAATATAAGACAAAAAGACATACCATTACACAACAAGTGCTATTAATGTTAATAATTTGTCATGAGTAAATCTTACAAGCTCTCAGATTTTACTACTCCAGCTAAGCCCATATTTTATTGCTAACAATGAGTACAATTTCCATAGAAATATAATTGCAATTTCTCAAGAATGCTTTAGATAATAGTGCAAATAAAGATAATATTCTAAAGCAAGTGAATGTTTACAATCAACAATTGGTACAGCTCTCTTGATAATATTAGTTGAGCAAACATATCTAAATTTAATGTGTTTTTTTTTAAAGAAAAAAACCTTATTTGTGTTCCTTTTATAAAGTTGTGCATCATGAAAAAAATAAATCAACAAATAAATATTGTAGTTTGGGAGATCTAATGATTACAATAAAATATGATATATTAAAAACCAGTTTGTGGAAGTACTATCTGTAATCCTTTTATCAGTGCTTGTGATCTAACATTGCTTCAAATTTTATTGGATAGTTTTATTGCATCAACACCAATAAAAAAATACTTTTGCCATTTGAAGTCTTTAATGTAGACCACACTTGAACAAAACTTAAACAGGCAAAACTCTCCATACAGTCGTGCCACTCAATGCAAGCCAGAGTAATCGATATATACCACAAGACTCATGCATAAAATCCCTATCTAGTGCCTACTGATCCAATATCTCCAGACTAGTTTCTATCTTGTGACCTTCATCAGTGAGGAGCCTTGGATCTGAGAGCACTGCACCCAGACCTTAGGATCTCTATACTAGATAGGAACTTTATGTGCAAGCCTTCTGGCATCCATTCATTACTTTGGCTTGTACTGAGAGGCACTACTGTATGGAGAGTTTTGCTTGTTTAATAACAGTTATGAGCTAGCATAAGAAATGGTGATCATGTGATGTTCAGTGGTTTGAACAAAACATTAAAATATCGACTCTTAAAATTTGATCACTAGTTATGTTAATATAATTTTTATACCACACATATATTGTAAATAGTTTATTTGGACACAATTTTTTTATAATGATCTTAGATGCACTCACATTCATATCATTATAAGCATTATGTTATTATTAGAAGACAGTGCAATACAATCGATCCTAGATTGATTTAGCCAAGGATAATATTTTCTTTAGGAAAAAACTACAGATTATTATTTTTTAAAGAAATGTGCTTAGCAATAACTCTGATTTGATTTCACTAAAGAATCCACTGTTTAAAATCACATCTTAAATAGGTAGGGAATGGACACCAAGTAAAGTACCAGACATCCTGAAAAGGTATTTTATGACAAACTTGACAATGGTTTTCATAGGATAAACAAACTTGATTTATATTATAAGGATTATCCCAAAGATATTCTAATACTGATTACTTCCATTGGAAAAATATGACGGAGAAGATATTATGTTAGAAATTTACAATTAGACATGATGTTAAAGTATTTCATTTTTTTTTTGCAGGAGTTAGAAAATAAATTGCAAAATATTAAACAAACAAACAAAAAAAAAACAATCAGGGATATTTTGTATACAAATCTATTTGTGGTTCACAGATTGATTTGTATAATCACCACAAAAATCAAATCTATAGTAATTTTTTTTTTTTTTACTCAAATTTAAAGTAGATTTTTTTTTTTTTTCGGTTTGGAGTTGGATTGCCGTTACTTGTTAACAAGAGGCTGCTGTTATTGATAATAGAAAAAAATCCTGACTAATTATCTAAAATATTATATCATCAATAATTTAATTAAAATAAAGATGATTTATCCTCTGCTTAAAATAAAGTTTTGCAATCAATATAAAAATTTAAATGCAAAAGTGTATAGACCAACAAAAACTTTTGAATATGATTAACACACTTTTAATTTTTTTTTGATACAATGAAGATTTTTATTCATCCCTATTATTGCTTTATATTTGGTCATAGATATTGAGATTATTGGGGTTTAATAAAAGCATTTAAGTGTACTGGTGATAAAAATAGTAATATTTTGCTTTTATTTACAAATTATTATTTATCATCTTTATTTTCAACTTCATTTTTCAAATTTCTTTTTATAGTTAACTTTAAATGTTGTCAATGGGTGTGGCCAAAACATTGATTATTGTTGCGAGAATTCCATTTTTGTCATTCAACAATATAGAAGTACAATGGTCTCTCTTTTATATTTATAGTTTAGTGGCATACATTTTTCTTCAATGTCATTTACTGTAAGCTTTAGTAATTAATAGATGCCAGATGATGGTCT
Organism: Epiperipatus broadwayi; assembly: GCA_028023455.1. Classification (NCBI taxonomy): domain Eukaryota; kingdom Metazoa; phylum Onychophora; class Udeonychophora; order Euonychophora; family Peripatidae; genus Epiperipatus; species Epiperipatus broadwayi. Next base: position 637,987 of record JAQFVV010000347.1, on the reverse strand, counting down.
GAACAAATATTTATCATTAAACAATTCAAAACAAAGCAAAACTCTCCATATAGTAGTGCCATCTTGTGCTAACAAGAGCAATCAATGGATGCCAGAAGGCTTGTGCATAAAATCCCTATCTAGTGCCTATTATTCAATATCCCCAGACTAGTTTCTGGCTTGTGGCCTTCATCAGCTTTGTTTTGAATTGTTTAATAACAATTATGTGCTAATATGAGATAGTGATCATGTGATGTAAATATTTATCATGTGATGTTCTATTTTATTGGTAAAAGTTATGAACTTGAAACTAGTCTGGAGATATTGAAGAGGACATCTTAGAATAGGGGTTTATTAAGCTCTATCATTTAATATCTATTTACTTAGTAAATCTTACAATAAGTTGCAAATCGGTGATAAAGAATAATGCATTCTAAAACAGCAATATGTAAGCTGGAATCATATCATAAAATGATGCTATATTTATAACTCATGATTATATATGTAATAATGATTTATTGTTATCCATTAATTACAAATAACATAATAGTCATGAGAAAATAGAGATGAAAGATTACACAAGCAAAATATGAAGATTGTCAAACAACTATATAAAAATATTATAAATATGTTTGAACTTGAAAATTTAAAGTCTACATTTAAGTCAAAATAAAATATTTTCTAATCTAAGAAAATATTATGCTTTATTGCATATTTCACAATTATTACCAGTAAGAAGTATTATACAGTAAGTATTACTATATATTTTAATATTTTCATTAGAAATGTTTCAAGTTCATATAATTTCTTTAGGGTTCTCAACCCTTTATTATATATGTCTTAATGTTCAAGAAGCATGTGTAAATACTAGTGTATTTTAATTTTAAATCTAAAGAATAAAAATATTTTTACTTTAAAATATAATTTACCATCATCATAAATTAAAAGTGACTTTATCACAAAATATATATTCATTCAAATGATTAAAAAATATGTTTAATTTCAGATTTAATAATTATGAATTTGTTTAAAAAGTAGTTGAGATAGATTAAGGCAAATGTTTACGATTGAATAAAATTATTTAAATAACAATTAATATAAAACAATAGATTAAATTGAATAAAAAATTATTTAAACTATTCTTATAACATCCCAAAGGCATAATCATAATCCAGCATAGAATAAAACCTTATCTTTTTCGGATTAAGATTTTGTATATCTTAACATGAGATAGATGGCTATTTTATTTTACTTTACATAAACCAGATGTGTTGAGAATTAGTGATTAATCATCATTGTCAACAGCCATTCACAATTCTAACTTCAATTGAAAAATATGATGAAGATTAATATGCTTAAATTGAGTTTTGTGATGAGTATACAAATCCAGCCTGTGATCCACAGTCACATCCACATACCTATTCTTTGTTCATTTTAGATATTATGAAATTAAATATTAGTTAATGTAGTTAGGAATACAAAACCTAATGTGCTTCTTGAATAAAAAAAAATATCTTGAAACCCAAGATAATGAGCAATTAATTTACTTTGCAGTAAAAGAAAAACTTAGAAGTTATGTCATATTTTTGCATAATGATACAAAAAGTGTTTTAGGTTATATTAAAAGATTTATTATTATTTTTCTTGATAATATTGATATATTTATCTAAAAGGTGGCAAATAATTTTATTAAAATTGTACAAAATTTGTAAACTTGTTAATCAAGTCATTAAAATATGATGGATAAATAATAAACAACACCAATAAAGATAACTTTATCTTTCTTATTGCATTGCCAAATCCATATAATACTAATATCATTTTCTTTCTTTATTACTTTTACAATGCTTTATATAATTACAACCCATTATTGAAAGTCTCAATTACTCCAACAATCTTCTTCAGAACTCCAACTTATATTTTCAAATCTTAACTGATAACTGTTAAGTTCTGAAGAAGATTGCTAGATCAATTGAAACTGTCAATAGTGGGTTATAAATATATATGAATTATTGCAAAAGTAGTAAAGAAAACAAATGATATTAATAACATAACAATAAAGATATTTGAGAGGGTTTGGGTGATCTGTACTAACTGCCAAAAAATGTGCAGCAAAATGTCTCTTGGAGATTGTTTACCTTTTTTGATATATTTATTTGATCAAAGAAGAGTAATATTTTGTAAAATATTTTCAAACAAAAATATTTTAATAAATGGAGTTTTATAATATTAATAAGATGATAAGAATTTCTTAAAAAATTTATAGTAATGTAGTATACAAATTTTAAAACACACACATACATATGTCTACATATTCTATAGTGACATTTGTGTTAATACATACACACATAAAAATTCATATATATATATGTGTATACACAATCAAACCCGTATATATAAATGAATACACTAATACATATGTTTAATTTTTTTTTAAAAAAAATATTTGTTTTATGTTATCTGCAAATCATATTTATTGCAAATTGAAAATAAATATTAGAAATATTCTTAATAAAGTTTATATTTTAAGTAATTACAAATATTTGAAAAAAATCTCGTCACATTGTAAACTAAGCAAAGGTTTAAGCAAACATAGGCGCAAAAAATTAAATAATATTGAATTTACTTTTAAGAGTTGTCATAAAATGTTATCATTTGTGTAAAGCAATAAAGTTTATTTGACTATTATCTTCCCTTTACAGTTATATTTATACACCATTATAAAATAAAGATTTAAAATTACTGTTATATTTACTTAAGCAATCTTCATTAGAGATGATCTTTCTAAGTTTAATCCAGTTTCTCCAATCCATAGCTTTTCTTCACATCACACAAGCAAATCTACTCATTTTATCTGCTGATCTACACATGGTTTCTTCTCTATTTTTTAAAATTTATCAGCAGCTATCTTTCCAATCCAGATTTATATCAGTTTCTTAATTCTTTTAATGGTGATCCTAATACTGTTTGTTATCATATGTCTTTTTTTGTTACTCCTAATATACACCAACCCAATTACATTGATAAATCTGTTGTATTGCCTTTCTGTTAAATGTTTAAGTCCCAGAACTATAAGTAAAAGTTTTCAAAACACACACATACATATATATATATATTATAATGAATGTTAATAGCTTTTAATAAGCTTTTTCAAATATCATTTTCTGTAGACTGGTTTCTAACTGTTGACTGTCATCAGTGAGGTACTAGGATATTCAGACATTAGATCTAAAAATACCAACTAAAGCCCAGCATTTATCTACTAGTTAATTATTAAGTAGAAAACTGAAATTTTCAGACATCTATCAAATCCAGTTATCTACCCTAAATAGTCATATACATATTCGGACCACCAATGTATAAACATCATATAGCCTTTCTGTTTATATGTGAATTTTTTTAAAAAAATCTTTTCATTATATGGACTCTAAAACCAATTAAGTAGATTATAAAAATTGGATAATTATTTCTAGGGTTGATATGCAAATGCTTTAAGTTTAGATTATCATGAAAAAATTCTTTTGATATAACACATAAACTTGCAGAATGTCATGACAATTTTTTATACTGATGTACAATAACATGGTAGATTTTTAGGTATGAGAAGTATTCTGATATATATGAGATATTATTGGTTATATATCTACACATTTGTGTGTGTATGTAAAATAAAAAGACACAGAACATAGTATATACTGTAAATTATAAAAGCACCTATTATAATCAACATTTTAACATCATACTCATGGTTATAATTCCATCAATATTTTACCATTACTTAATATTTACAAAACCTATTTTTTATTTATTGCCTCTGCTATTGAAAGAAAAAGTAAAATCAAGTAAGTTTGGTTATTATTCAAATAAGTATATAAAAATAAATTTTTATAATATCATCTAATATTAAAATGTTGTGTTGATAACCCATAAGTATGTTAGTGTAGGGTTGTTAAATTAATTTTTCAGTACACATATTATTGTGGATTTATATTATATATAATAATGGCTTAGAGTTAATCCATTACATATATAAAATTGTTTGTAAATTTTTTTTGGTAAATAGAATCAAAGTAAGCAATAAATAATTGAGATTATTAGTATAAGAAGATTAGAAATTTGAAAAAGTACGAATTGAGAATATATATATATGAAAAACAAAACAAGTTTTATATACGTAAAAACCTGCTATCGCTTGTATTATTGATCAATAGATGGAGCTTTACTAAGACCTCCAAACAAGTGTATTTGTTTGGAGGTCTTGGTAAAGCTCCATCTATTGATCAATAATACAAGCGATAGCAGGTTTTTACGTATATAAAACTTGTTTTGTTTTTCATAAATGTACCTTTAAAGTTTTCTTGCAATGATATAGATTGCAGAAGCTTTGATTATGTGGAGAAACTGAACTGATATCAGACCCACATAGCTATCTAGTTTGATAGGCTGAGTTTGAAGACATTTAGGTGTCTAAAAAATTCATGCTTGCAAACTGATAGAAACGTTTTGCATAAAACGCTTGGAGTTAATATTTAGGTCTAGTTTCTAACTCCTATCCCTTCACTGATGAGAGCAAATCAGCTTGAAATCAGCTGATCTGAGGGTGGAGCAAAATGAAAGAGACAGTGAATATTGACTCTGACGTTTATGTAAACAAATACGCTTGTTTGGAGGTCTTGGTAAAACTCCATCTATTGATCTATAATACAAGAGATAGCAGTTTTTTACGTATATAAAACTTGTTTTGTTTTTCATAAATGTACCTTTAAAGTTTTCTTGCAATTATATAGATTGCAGAAGCTTTGATTATGTGGAGAAACTGAACTGATATCAGACCCACATAGCTATCTAGTTTGATAGGCTGAGTTTGAAGACATTTAGGTGTCTAAAAAATTCATGCTTGCAAACTGATAGAAACATTTTGCATAAAACACTTGGAGTTAATATTTAGGTCTAGTTTCTAACTCCTATCCCTTCACTGATGAGAGCAAATCAGCTTGAAATCAGCTGATCTGAGGGTGGATGAAAGAGACAGTGAATATTGATTTTGATGTTTATGTAAACAAACATGCTTGTTTGGAGGTCTTGGTAAAGCTCCATCTATTAATATATATATATATTGGATTCATGACTCGAAATTAAGAAAAAAAGTTGACTAAGTACTTGAGCTTATGCACATTAGTGGATCCATGTCAAGGCACACCTGAAGAAACCCAAGCTATCTATGACCAATGAGGTATAAATGAGATTTGTGGACCTGTAAGTATAAATTAAGACAAATAACTGTAAATATAAATCTTTAGAAAACAAGAAGAAAAATAATTCAGTTTGAATACTCACCAATCTTCTTTTATTTATAAGGACATATACTAAAAAATATTAATATGATATAGTGATAGCTATTAATTAAAATCAAATAAACAAATCGAATGAATAAAGTTTGTTACAAATATTAGCTAACATTTACTATAAATAAAAAAAACAAAGTATAATACTACAAAATCAATTTATAAATTAAATTGTACTATAAACAGACATTTATATAAAGATATTTGATTAATTAAAAATAAAAGTATTTTATGGTAAAAAATATTTTGGTTACTGTTTCCAAAAAGTATTACACTGATTATCCAAATAAATTGAATTATTGAGAAATGAACACTCAAACATATATAACGATACTCAAACATATATAACGGTTTTATAATGATTCATTCTTTAAAAAATAAAATGATTTTCTGAAAAAAACTAGAATTATCTGATAGAATGTTTCTTATTTTAAAAAGTTTATGCAGTCTTTTCTAAAATATTTGATTCAATAAATGAACAAACAATATAATTTTTAAAATTAATTCAGGATCGTATTGGACTGGAATAGAATATCATCCTCATCATTGTCAACCATTATAAATTCACTGCAGGATGAAGGTCTCTCCAAGTTCAGTCCATCTTCTCTGTTCTCTAGCCTCTCTTCTCCACATCATCATTGCACAATTTTTTATTTCATCCATCCATCTCACATGCTGTCTCTTTCTATGTCTTTTATAATCTCTTCAAATCTCGTTTAAGATTTCAATTGTCCATCTATTACCATCTCTTCTAACAATATGTCCATCACAACTTCACTTCAGTCTTTTCATTCTTTCAACAATGTCAGTAACAACTGTTTATTCTCTTACCCATATATTGCATTTTCAATATCCTTGTTACTCCTAATATACATCTCGCCATATGTTTTGAGTGGTCTGGTCTTTGTATTGCTCTTCTATTAAGAGTCCAAGTCTCAAATCCATAAGTAAGAACTAGTAAAACACATTTATTAAACATCTTCCTTTTCAAATACATAGGCACATTTCCTTTTAATATTATTTCAACTAAAAGCACTCCAACCAAGTTTAATTCTATGAATAATTCCATCCATTATGTTTCCATCTGTAGTAATAATCTAACCAAGGTATATGTAGTTGTTTACTTCTAACCCATCACAATCAATCTTTATTTTCATCATTTGAGAAAATCCATTGAACATTTACTTTAGTCTTTTTAACATTTATCTTTAATCCTACTTTCTTATTATCATCTGATAACTCTTGCAACATTTCCTGAAGCTCTGAAGCACTATTTGCAAAAACTACATTAACTGAAAAATCTAAATGACTTAAATAATCTTCATTTACATTTATTCCTTTAACATCCCATTTTAATTCACAAAGTACTTATTGCAACATTGCTGTAAAAAGTTTTGGGGATATGGAGTCACCCTGTCTTACACCCTTTTCAATGTTAAGTTTCCTAGTATCATTATGCAATCTAGTTGTTGCTGTTGCATTTTTATAAACATTTTTCAGAAATATGACAATATCCTTGATTATTCAATGCTTTAATCACTGATTAGAACATATAAATTGTTTAATCAAATGAATTGCACTTCTCATTATTTTTATCAAAAGCCACATGATATAGAGGAGTGCTCCCATTAGCATTGCTCTTTAACTAGGGTTTGAATGCCAGAAAAACTTAATAATGTGTTCAAATTATAATTAGATTACAAATTTCTTTATATATAATTGGTGAGTAATTAATCTCGGTATTCATCCAATATGATTGATTGAGGAGTTAGAAATAGAAACTGACTTGGACATATATTAAGAAGAAAGTATAGTTTAATGAAAGATATTTTGGAGGTAATGGTATCACAAATAAGATGAAAGAATGGAAAAGATTGACATTTCTGGATGATATAGGAAGAGTTACAAGGAATTGAAGAATTGGGTAATAAAAAGAATGGAATAACAAAATGGATAAATTGGTTATATAACTGCCTATTGATTGATTGATTGTTAGGTATATAAATAGTTAGCTACTCTTAATTAGATACTATTCAAGATAAAGTAAGCTCTTACATTCACCACTTAGCATTTGGATGGGGAGATGAGAAATATGTTCTTCCCTATTCTATTATAAAAAGCTGATGGAGGTGCTTTTATTTTGAAGTGAGCTATCTTAACATTTTAGAATGTGTTTTGATAATATTTTAATACTATCATCTTTAATTTCATTTAAATCATCTTCAATACTAAGCACTTTATGGAACAAATTACAATAAATTGCTTATTGCAGTGGTAGAATGATGGATTCAGAACATTAAGGTTTGTGGATCAAGGCTCCAGTTCTGTTACTTTTAGTGTTTGAATTTCTTATAAATTCCTGAGTGATAACCATTTAATTATTTATTTATTAAACTGATTGGTTGTTAGTGAAATTATTTTTATACTATGGCATAGTAACATAATATAAGGTTTATCCTCTGTTCTTCACCAGATTATTAATTTTTCTTATACTAATATCTTATCCAAAACAAAAACACACATCTTAACTCATTATTGCTTTTTATTATAGCAGTAGCAGTTAATCTGTGTTCATAATACATATACAAATTATTTGAATGATATATTTAACTTTTTTATGAGTGTTAAATTATAAAAGACAGCCAAAAACAAATTCTATTTTAAATATTACTGTATCATATAAGAAAAAGGTTGTAAAATTACCTCCACACCCTATATATATATATATATATATATATATATATATATATATATATATATATATATATATATATATATATATATATATATATATATTATAACCAACTATTCTCCAACTACTGGTCATCAGCTAATTTGTTGCACACCCAGAACTGTTGCCTTCTGGCATTATTTACTACATCACTTGTGCGATACACCTAAATAATAAAATATCTTCATATCTATATCTCAGGATTCAAATTATGATATGTCCAAATCAAGGTACACTTAAGTTAAGCAAGAGGGTTCATTTTACTGTCACCCAATGTGCAAAGGCACCAGCATAACTATAAGACATTATAACTAATAGTCTGGTTTGGATCTTTTATCTGGTTGTGTTATTAAAATGATTTACATCATGAACAATACCACAGTACAAGATCATTAATTGATTTGACAACTAGCATATTATACTTTCCACTGATTGAATCACTGTGCTTAAACCCTACTACAGGTATTTGATTATAACTGGAAAATAACAATGGATACTATTAATCACTCATTAAATAATTTAAATAATCCTATTTCTCAAATCCAAAAAGTATATGATAATCAGCATTTATGATTGCAATGATGAATTGGTAATGAAATTGAAATATGTAGTCAATAACAATTTCATTAAACTGTAATGGTTAGAAATGAACTGAATTGGTGATTAGTGATCTGGAATAACCATGAACGCAAAAGCAATAACTAGAATACTACAAAGACTACACTAACATTTATTTACACTAATATTTACATTTTATTTACAGATGGTACATATAACAAAACAAATAATTTAAATATAGGTACAAAATACAATATTAAGTGTCCACACCTAAATTCTGGTACTTGTCAAGATACCCCAAAATGATATCATAAGTGTGCATTGTTTGTGTTCATAAAAATAAAATCATTGTAAAATAATAATAAGTTTGATAATATAATACCCTGTTATGAAAATTATTCCATTTAAAGAATCATCATAACTAACATACCAATTAATCACAATTACATATTTTCCATAGGTTCAAATAAGTATGAATAACACTCATATCTGATTCCCTTGTCTATGGATTCTCTAATATATCATAAGATATTTATTTATGTTGTTGAAATTTATTATTTTAATAAAACATAAAACAAACAGCTATAAAACCTTGAGTCTATTAGAGCGAACTGATAGCACTATTGGTTTCAACAATTTCCTTAGTACATTACTTTAATTTAACTTAAATTTAATTTGAGGTTAGCTGGATTACAAATATTCATTTTAACCTGTAAGAATATATCTATTATACCTTCCTTATGCTATTCATGATCAACAACTTATGAACAATAAACAATTACACAACCATGACTTACCACCTGATGTACAGGGTAACATCCAATGTAGACATTAAAGAGTCGAGTCAGCATCAACAATAATATTATTAGTCTAAGGTCATGTTTGAATATACTTGAATTAAATATCCAGGTGTTTATCAGCACCCACATGGATACAAGAAAATACATAATAAAAGATCAACAACTTCCTTAATATATCATATCATCCAAGAATTCTCATTAAGATCATGACCACCATATAAGATATTGTGTTGGATATCTCCATGACACAACAAAATACTAATGACTTCCTAATACAATAATTCCAGTATAAAATAAAAATAATAATAAAATTAAAAAAAAACAGGAACATCCAATGGAAAATTCACAGCTGTAAAATGGTTACCTCCACCCATCATCATCCATGAACACTAAGACTTATTTAGTACTCGCTCTCACAGATTCACTAAATTGTTATTTATAATGATAATGAACAATTATGAATACATTTATCATGTACACAATGAACTCAGTAGAATCCTACCAGCCATCATCAATCTATAAATTGTTTATATTCAAGTAGTAAAATATAAGTAAAATACACAAACTTTAAGTTCATTTTATTAAAATCGAAATTACGATTATAAAATTACGATATAAAATTAATAGACTAATATATATATATATAAGGCTGTTAAACATATTTTAGAATAAATGGTAATAAGTATTATCATCACAATATTAAAGTTCAATAATATCATTTAATACCTTTGAAAACAAATAATGGTAAATTTTAATCATCAATGACCAACATCTGTCCCCTTCTTAACATCAAATATTAATGTTACTTCATCTTTATTTTAATTAGAAACCCATAATTTACGCACAGACATATGTATAACTATTAAATATAAAATGTACACACCCAAAAAATATAAAATAAACCCTCACACACTCTTTAACTTCGCATAATCTTGTGCAAAATACCCAAAATAATACTAAACGCTTAAAATACATTCAGCGTGTATAATTCAAATATTATTAAGTTCTTGCTCTCCTCTTCTATATTTTCATTGCATTATAAATATAACATCATATAATCACTGTTTCTTATGCTTGCTCATAACTGTTATTAAAACAGGCAAAACTCTCCATACAGTAGTACCACTCAATGCAAGCCAGAGTAATAAATATTCCTAGGAAAACCTTAGATATCCAAATATCTTCAGTTAATCATCCATAATTTATAAAGTACAAACCTCACCAAACATTTCATATCTCTAAATAACTCCTAATATAATTATACAAATGTAGAGTCTTCTACTGGAAAATAAATTCAGCATTCTTGGTTTCATCGCCCAATATATCACCATTTTAAATTAAGATTTACTTCATGATAACATTATAAGTAACTTCGGGTCAATTATTTATCTTTTATCACATATATAATTTTACATTTCCATTAATAGCTAGATTTCTTGAATAAATTATAAACACTGTCCACATATCCAAATAATCTTTAAGGATGTCATGAATAATTTAATGAATAATTTTATCACAGCAACATGAATATCCAAAGTATAATATATATAATTTTACAATTCTACTCACAACTAGAAATTTAGTATTAATTCCAAACATGTTAATATATCCAGGTAAGCTTTAACAAATTTTTTAATTAATCAAAAAAAAAAAAAGAAAATGAAATGACTTTATCTGAGCAGTAAAGATGTTTGAAGCACAATATATATTTTAGGGTCTTCACTGACAGCAATAAATTTATGCTTAAATATATGTCATCCATATCCCAAATAGTTTTGATAATTTCATTAACTAATAAAAAAAATGAATTTATCCAAGCAGCACAAAAGTCCAAAGTATGACATAGATTAATATGAAAGTGTATTATTTAATCAGTAATATTCCCTTTGAACTTAACATTTCAAATTAAACCAAAACTTTAATTTACATATTCCGTTTTCTTTTCCTTTACACCATTTTACTTAAATGCATTCCAAAAATATGATGAATATTGTTTCCCCCAGTCATGAATTGAAAAGAATCAGACCAAATTTTTCCTAGGATAGAAATTTTGAACTTTTACATCTTCATAATAATTACCAATTCATTTTAGAATATTTTACAAGAAGTTTTTCTTCCTTATTTTCTTCTTTACCTCCAAACAGCAACAAAAAAATCTTTTTCTCATTTGCAAATCCTAACTTGAGACCATTCAACATTAAAAAAAAATTAAAAAAAAATACTTAGGAGAATTACAACTTATCAATTAATTAAACTGGATTGAATTTAGTTTAAACCACTTTCAAATCTAATAAATGATATTTCTATATTTCACCCTTTTAATAAAACCAATATAAAATTATGCCAAATTTTAAACTACATTTATTTTAGTAAATATGAGAAATTATAGGAAAATTTAATTATTGATATGAATAATTTCAATTGCACTAATTAACCACATCTTAAATTATATCATATTGAAACATCAATCATTACAATCAATTTATAATATCAAAATAATATATGATAAGCTAAAGAAAAATATAAATAACATACTCAGCACAGATGTATGTAAATAAAAATATCAGGTTTTTTCTTCAATTGCATATTAATGTAATTCACTTTGAATTTATATATAAAAAATATATAATTTTTTTTAAATCTTTTTAAACCATTACAAATGACAATTGACCTACTTCAAATGGAGTTGGGTAATAAGGTTAGAATATCCCCGGATCCAAGGGAACAAAATTTTAATTTTTTTTAATGTAATTAAGGATCCCACGACAGCAATTTGATTACAATAATTAAATAACTAATGAATACTTCAGACTCTGCCTTTGAGAAAACAAATACTAACAATTTTGTAAATACATAAACAAAAAAAATATATTTACCTCCTTTTATTATATAGTATACAAATATCTATTCTTTTACAATACCACTGTAGAATAAGGTATTAGACTACAGGCATTGTACAACCCTTTTTAACAATGGCAGTGATACCACTAGTAGATGGTTGACTATTAGGTATAGCAGGTTTTGTTTTGGACTGACTCATAGGTGTATCACATCTAGAATATGGCAATTTTTAAGCCTTTGATGTACACCCTTTCTCTGTCTATATACTTGACTAATTGTAGGGTGCTGGACATTAACATTATTGAGAGGGTATTCATTCCTCTCTTTTATGAGTTTTAGCTTATTATCATATACATGTTCAGTAATTTCAAGAGCATTGAGAATCTCTGCAACTTTCTCAATGGTGTTTCAGTTGAAAGTAATTAAAATTTGCTCAACAGATTTAGGGAGATTATGTTGCAAGATTCTCACTATCTGGTTTTCAGAAAGAGGAAAGGCTGTTAACATTTTTAATCTCACAGCCTGTCCTTGGAAGAATTGTGTATAATTCCCTTTATGGGGGTTATATTTTTCTTGGGAAACCTGATAATGAATGTTATCTTGTTTACAACTCCCCCAAAATAATGAAAGCATAAGATGATTAAAATCACCATAAGTAATAGGCTTTTAAAAATATTTCCACTAATCCTTTGGAGTCACATATAAGTGGTTGCAAGCAATGGCCAGTTTCTTCCTTTCTCCCATATTACACAATGAAAATAACTTCTAAATTATGGAGGTATTCTAAAGGATTCTCCACAGTATCACCTCTAAAGAGCTTAATAGAAATAAACATAAGTGTGAGAAAACCTGTATTATTCCCATTTTCATCTAACACTTCCTGAACATGCCCTGGATTCAGGCATCTCAGCAAGACCAAGCCTATTTTCTTAACTAACATTGTTGTTAGGAGTAAGTATTTCATGTTTAGGATACCCATCAAATGGACTAGTGGTCATAACTTCTGTCTTACTTCATATTTCTATAATCTGATAACTCTGACCAACCTTATAACCATCCATTCTTTCATAAATATCTCATATTTTTGATTCAATCACTCTAGTATCCCAAATTTCTAACATATACCTTTTTTTGTTCTTCCTAATACAATAATCCCAGTATAAAATCAAAATAATAATAAAATATAAAAACCCCCCAGATACATCCAATGGAAAATTCACTGCTGTAAAATGGTTACCTCCATCCATCATCAGCCATGAACACTAAGCCTTATTTAGTACTCACTCCCATATATTCACTAAATTGTTATTCATAATGATAATGATGAATTATAAATATATTTACCATGTTCACAATGAATTCAGTGGAATCCTACCAGCCATCATCAATCTATAAATTGTTTATATTTAAGTAGTAAAATACAAATAAAATACACAAACTTTATGTTCATATTAAAATCCTTTCTCTTTTAAACCCAATATTGGTTAACTGTGCTTTTGAAATTATGATATAAAATTAATAAACTATATATATATATATATTGTAACAGAAAAATGACTTTTGGCCTGATTGATCAATTGATTTCTATTTTATTATTTTATTCTACTTATTTTCACTTACATTTATTTTATAGCATTTTATTCTTCCTTTCATTTATCTCTTTATTAATCAATTATCTATCACCAAAATATCCCGGCTTGATCTCCAACTGTAATGGATATTGTTTATTTAGTTTAGTTTTAGTACGAATTTATCAATCATTTTAATTAATAGCCAATGCTGTTACAATGCAAGCAGAGAGCAAATACAGATACAAATTTACTTCATATCTGTACCCTTGACCGAACCCTGAGGCAATACGTACATATTATCTTGGTGTTATATTTCCCGGTCAAAATACTCTTGGCTGCTGAACAAAGCAAAACTATTTCCAAGAAATTTACAAATGTCCAATGCTTGCTATTTATTTTTATATAATTGAGAGATTCTCACAAACAATCAGCACATGAATAACTTTAAAAACAGCCTTACCCTTTAATCAATAAATTACAGTCCCCTCCCCTGTCGTAGCTTGGTGATAATACTATAACGCAAGTCTAAACACTTTTAAATAATGAATAATGTTTAATGGCAATCACACTGATATAAATACATAAGAGTAATAAGAGGAACTGAGCAGGGCAAATTCCTAATGTCCACTCCATACATTCTTGTCGTTGCAGCTGTTATTACTATGTGATTATTCATATAGTATACGAACATGAATGGGCTGCTCACCAACATGCATTAGCCAGCGTGGTGAGTTTATTGGCCTTTTACCTCTGAGTTTAAGATCAAGAAACACCATGGTCTTTCTTCTCAGTTGCCTGATAAGGCAGAATGAATGTTTGTGTAAATGATAAATATTTTTCCAATACATATATACAATTATGACAGACAAAAATAAAGCATGGCCCTTATTCCCAGGAGGCTGTAAAGTCACCAACCAAGGCAGCGGTTGGTGGCCGAAGGCGGAGGGTGCTAAGAATCCCCTGATTGTGGACCCAGGCTGCCATTTGATGATGACTTTTAGGTACTTACAACTGCAGATCACTTTCAAGTGAAGGAAGATTGCAAGAATTAGAAGAAGAACTGTCTTATATTAAATGGGACATTATTGGACTTTGTGAAGTTAGAAGAAAAGGAGAAGAAACAATTGATTTAAAAAGTGGACATATACTCTATTATAAAGGCACACATATTGGAAATACAAGTGGAGTAGGATTCATTATAAATAAAAAGTGGAAGAACAATATTGTGGAGATTGATGGTGTATCGGACAGAGTGGCAAGATTAGTTATACAACTTAATAGCAGATACCAAATGCAGATAATTCAGGTTTATGCCCCAACAAGTTCTCATAGTGATGAAGTAGTAGAAGATTTTTATATGGATGTACAAAAGGCTTTTGATCAGAGTAAACAACATTTTAAAATTGTTATGGGAGACTTTAATGCTAGAATTGGTAGACAAATGAAAGATGAAATTGCTGTAGGTAATTTTGGTTATGGTAATAGAAATGAGAGAGGACATAGACTTGTGGAGTTTGCAGAAAAAGAAAAACTTTATATTATTAATTCATTTTTTGAGAAAAATGTTAAAAGGAAATGGACATGGAAGCATCCAAATGAAGGTACAGCAGAATTGGATTATATTTTGACTAACAGAAAATACATATTTCAAGATTGTAATGTTCTTAATAAATTTAACACAGGAAGTGATCATCGATTAGTAAGGTGTAAGTTACGTGTTAATGTAAAACTAGAAAGACAAAAATTATTAAGAAAAACAATATTTACAGTTGATATTCCTAATCTTCAGAAACATTCTAATGAATTTAAATTAGAACTTATAAATAGGTTTCAAGTGTTAGGAGATTTTGAACATGATACAGATTTGAATGAAATTAATATGAAAATAACTGATACACTTTTAAAAACTGCAACAAACATAGCTGGTAGAAAAAAGCAGCAATTGACTAATAAAATTTCTACTGAAACTAGAGAATTTATGAAGAAAAGAAGGAATATGAAGATATACAAAAATGATGTATTAAAAAGAATTGAATATCTCGAATTTTGTAAAATGGTACGGAAAAGAGTTGAAAATGATATAAGAAAGTATAACTGTGAAATAGCAAGGAAAGCTGTAGAAGAAAATAAAAGTCTCAAAAATGTTAAACAACATTTTGGTATTGGTAGGAAATTTATATCTGCAATAAGAAAAAAAGATGGAATTATTACTAAAAAGAGAGATGACATCATGAAATTGGTAGAAGATTTTTATCAAGAATTATATAGTAATAAAGAACAAGTACCTCCTATATCTATTACATCTTTCGAATTGCCCAGACTTTTAAATGAAGAAGTGAGACATGCAATTAAGTGTATGAAGAAAGGAAAGGCTCCAGTAAATGATGGAATTATAATTGATATATTAAAAGAAGCAGGTGAAGAAATAGAAACAATTTTAGCAAAGTTGTATACCAAATGTCTAAATGATAAAGATGTACCGGAAGATTGGAAAAATGCAGTAATAATATTAATATTTAAAAAAGGTGATAAAGAAGATATTAGAAATTACAGACCTATCAGCCTTTTATCAGTTTTATATAAAATTTTTACCAAGATAATTACAACTCATCTACAGAGAACTTTGGATTTCCACCAACCAAGAGAACAAGCTGGTTTTAAAAGTGGTTTAATTACAATAGATCATATCCAGGTATTGAGAGAAGTCATAGAAAGGACAAATAAATATGAGTTGTCATTATGTTTTGGATTTGTAGATTATGAAAAAGCATTCGATTCTATACACATTTCTTCAGTGATTAAAGCATTGGATCATCAAGGTATTGATCCAGGATATTGTCATATTTTAAAGAATATTTATAAAAATGCAACAGCAACAATTAGATTACATAATGATACTGGAAAAATCAACATTGAAAAAGGTGTAAGACAAGGTGTCTCCATATCTCCAAAACTCTTTACAGCAGTGCTGCAAGAAGTATTTTGTGGATTAAAATGGGAAACTAAAGGAGTGAAAGTAAATGGAGAATATTTAAGTCATTTAGATTTCGCAGATGATATAGTTGTTTTTGCAAATAATGCTTCAGAGCTGCAGGAAATGTTGCAGGAGTTAGCAGATGAAAGTAGAAAAGTAGGACTAAAGATAAATGTTAAAAAGACTAAAGTAATGTTTAATCGATTTGCTCAAAATATGAAAATAAAGATTGATTATGAAGAATTAGAAGAAGTTAACAGTTACAAATACCTTGGTCAGATTATTAATACAGATGGAAACATAATGGAGGAAATTAATCATAGAATTAAACTTGGTTGGAGTGCTTTTGGTAGAAATAACTTGATACTAAAAGGAAATATGCCTATGTGTTTGAAAAGGATGGTTTTTAACAAATGTGTTTTACCAGTTCTTACTTATGGATCTGAGACTTGGACACTTAATAAAAGAGCAATACAGAGACTTCAGACCACTCAAAGGAGTATGGAGAGATGTATGTTGGGAGTAACTAGAAGAGATCGAAAACGCAATGTATGGGTAAGACAACAAACAGGTGTTACTGACCTTATTGAAAAAAATAAAAGATTGAAATGGAGTTGGGCTGGACATATTGATAGAAAAGATGATAATAGATGGACAATTGAAATTTTAAACTGGATTCCAAGAGATTGTAAAAGACCCAGAAAGAGACCACATGTGAGATGGATGGATGAAATAAGAAAATGTGCAGGGGTGTTGTGGAGAAGAGAAGCTAAAGATCAGAGAAGATGGATTAAACTTGGAGAGACCTTCATCCTGCAGTGGATTGATAATGGTTGATGATGATGATGATGATATAAAAAATTACACAATAAAATACACACTTATATAAATATGTAACTATAATAAAATAGGGAAAAACCTATTGAATATTAAAGTTATTTTGAAGCCCTATTGGGCAGAGTTCTAGATTTATCAAGATTGTTCCTTCCTTATGAATTTATGAATATTAAAATAAAATGCATGCCTGCTTTAATTACCTAAGTTTTCATTGTAATTGTTTCCATGGGCATTCATTTAGAGCGCTCGTTATCGTCCATTGGGAGATCATCCCTTTTTTTGTAGAGACGGTATGTCCTTCACTGTCAGCTGGATTGGTTTTCTCTCTCAATTTGATTTGGTTATTTCTCGTTCCAGTTCTTACTTCTTCTTGACTCTTTAAGTAGATTTTAAGTCGTTCAGTTACAGAAGCCATGGTCTCTCTAGCAGGTCAGGCCTAGATCTTATACATTGTGAGTCAGGAGTGAGACGGGTCGAGTACGAACCCACATCCCTTTAACACCACTAGCCGCGCACTTCTTTCATTTTTCTTTTTAACTGCTGCTTCTTCAAAATCTCTACTCGTAATAATCAGATAATAATTGTAATTCTGGTCTTACTGTCCTTTCTTTTGTTCATTGTTTTTTTTTTTTTGTGAAATTTAATTAATGCTTAGATTTCCAATGAATTCTTATCAATTTCTTTAATTAGCGGCTGGAATGTAGGTTTTAATTAATCGAGCTATAGTTATAAACTTTTCTTTCATATACATTCTTCTTTGTCCGAGGAATTCAATTAGTCCAACAAACTTTCACACCTCTAATTTATATGGCCATATTGTTTTTATATTACATATTTCATTTTAATTTTTACTTAAAAGTTTATAATTCATTTTTCAAGTTTATGTTTTACACTTTATTTGAATTTATCACAATAGTTTTTATGCGAGAGAAAAAGACGCATTTCTTTATGCATCCCCTTCCCCTCTCCCACAATAACAGAAATAACTTTCAAGCATTTGACTAACTAGTTGTTTTTTTAAAAAGATTGAAAGAGATGCATTTCTTTATGCACCCCCTCCCCTTCTCTTACTATTAATAAAAAATCAAAGTAATTTCAACATTTCTGAATCTCAACTTTTTCTTTTTCTTCTTTTTTTTTAATTTCTAGTAGCTAACCCATTTACCTTTATTACTTTCTAGTAGCTAACTTATCTAAGTTTATTAATAAATATATATGTGTGACAACGACTTTATGTGGTCATCACATTACACTCCGCCCGCTTTTGAGAATTAAAATCAGGTCAAATCTTAGTCTGAGATGAGAGCTTATTTTAATTCTTTGCTTTCAACTATTACTTCTGCTTCTATTATGTAATTTGCCACTCTATCACGACAAGTGATGATGATGAGAATGACTGCAGAGAGACAGCTAGGTAAAACTACTCAATTCATTCCGATCTATTTTGGCTGATCAATCAATTTAATCTCTACGCATATGAGACCATGGCACAACTTACCTCTCTATTAAAAAACTTAAAAGGGTTTAAAGTGTGTGTACAGCAGGATATTTCTACTGCCTGTTCATCTTGCGCAAACAACAAATTCTTATTTCTTTATTTATTTATTTATTTATTTCGAGACACTAATTCTTATTATGTAATGAGTCCAGGATTCTTACTGGCTCTTCATTTAAAAGTTTACCACCAAACACCATGAGAATCTACAGTTAGCAAAGAGTCAGCTAAATCAAATTCAAAATATGACCCAAACATAATGCATCCACACACACACATATGCCTCAATCTGCAACCTCATGCACCTATTAGTGATATCTATCATTTAAGTATTATCACTATTATTCGCTTATTTTACTTTATTAATTATTAATTGGATCATTAATGAGCCTAAACAATTCTTATTTCTACTTTTACTTTTATTTATTTGCTAATTATATCTGCATTTACAATTGACAGATTGTTGCACGAATAAATTATTTACCAATTTCCGTTTTTTCTGTTGTTACTTTATTTACGACATTTGTTTTGCTGTGCTTGACTGCACCTAAACACACATTAAGCTTATCATTGATTTCACTTCATGAACACTACTACTTTTTTTTCTTATTTACTTATTATTGTAACTTTAATTATTTGTCATGAGATGATTTGCCCCACCTGTCATATGTAAAAAAAATCAACTTTATTTCTTGTGATTCCATGACGTTATCCGTTTCATCAAACTGACATATCCGTCCATTTATTTTCTTTAGGCTTAGTTTTTGTTTGGAGGCTTCTTATCATTTTTTCTACTATACTTATATCCACTTGTGCTTGAAACTGGAGCACTGTTCTGATGTCCACTAGAGTTGGCTTGCCCATCTGGATAATTGAGGTCTGAACCTCTTCTGGCCTGTTCAGACATTTTAACCCTTTCTGATCTACCAGGAAATGCCTGGTTTCCTTCCCAATAATTGCGATGAGGATTGAATTGCATCCTCCCTATGTGCAGATCTTTGGGCTGGGGTTTAAATCCCCAATCCTCCGCATTGTAATTAGGCCTAGTGCTGTCAAACGCACTCAGCAACTCAGTAACCTGCCCAGCAGTCTTACTTTCTAGGCCTATAAGCATTTGCTCCACATTGTTACTTTCGCGACTTATTTGCAAGCACTTGCTTACACTTTCTTGTACTTTACTATTAGCTTTGGTCATCTCTATCATATTTTCTATTTTATTTTCATATCTTTCTACCCTCACTTCTATCTTCTCAACTGTGTTCGCTAACTGATTTACATCTAGTCGTATGTTTTCTATAACCTTTCCATTATCCTCTTTTATTACTTCAATTTTCTCCCCTTGCTCTAACTTAACTTGTTCTATTTCATGGCACATTGTTTCCAGTTTATATTCGACATACTCCATCTCCTCATTTACTTTCAACTCAATGCCATGTTTTATGTTATCCCACTCTCCCAGAAGGCACTGCTCTATTTTCCCTAGTAATTCATCCTGGTGATCCAGCCTTTCATTCGCCACCTTAACCTGATATGAGGTTTGTTCACATTTTTCATTTACTTGTTCCACCTTTTGACTAAACTTCTTATTTAGTCGTTCATCCAACTCTTCAATCCTTCTTATATTTCTTTCATCTCTTCCCCTCATTTCCATAACCAACTGTTGCTGGCCTTCTATTATTTTCGTTAACATATCCATTATACTATAACTTTCTATTTTATTTTTATCATCAACCATTGTCTCCATTCCCTTTCTAATTTCTATATCTCCTTCACTGGCTATTTCTCTGGACGGTTCTATTTGTTTTTCAGAGGTTTTTTCTATTTCGCCAACTAGAACATCCATTTTTGTTTTTGACCTCATGTGCATCAAATCTGTCTAATACACACACACTAATCACTTATATTTTATTTTACGGCTTTACTATTCTAACCCTATCCTTATAGGATTATCTTATTCAATTTCCTTTATATTTTATTGACACTAGGTACATTGGTTCAACTCACCCCACCCCACTCACTAATCTTCACTCACCCATGCCTGCCTTCAAGACCCCTCCACATCTGCCTCCAATTTACGATCTAACTTCCCAAATTATATCACATTCTCTTTCTTTCCTTTCCCCCCTTTATTATTTTATTTATTTCTTGCTTTTGTTTACCACCAAGCTATTTTTTGATTTGTTTATTAATTATTGCATAAACTATTTCATTTTGTTATACTCAAATTCAAATGGGTTGAACTTGTAAATGTGAAAATATCCCAGACTGGCCCTTAATTGTAACGGAAAAATGACTTTTGGCCTGATTGATCGATTGATTTCTATTTTATTCTACTTATTTTCACCTACATTTATTTTATAGAATTTTATTCTTCCTTTCATTTATCTATTTATTAATCAATTATCTATCAATGAAATATCCCGGCTTGATCTCCAACTGTAATGGATATTGTTTATTTAGTTTAGTTTTAATACAAATATCTCAATCATTTTAATTAATAGCCAATGCCATTACAATGCAAGCAGAGAGCAAATACAGATACAAATTTACTTCATATCTCTACCCTTGACTGAACCCCGAGGCAATATGTACATATTATCTTGGCATTATATTTCCCGGTCAAAATACTCTTGGCTGCTGAACAAAGCAAAACTATTTCCAAGAAATTTACAAATGTCCAGTGCTTGCTATTTATTTTTATATAATTGGGAGATTCTCACAAACAAGCAGCACACGAATACCTTTAAAAACAGCCTTACTCTTTAATCGATAAATTACAGTTCCCCCCCTGTCGTAGCTTGGTGATAATACAATAACGCAAGTCTAAACACTTTTAAATAATGAATAATGTTTAATGGCAACCACACTGATATAAATACATAAGAGTAATAACACACACATATATAAAAAATTACACAATAAAATACACACTTATATAAATATGTAGCTATAATAAAATAGGGAAAAACATATCGAATATTAAAGTTATTTTGAAGCCCTATTGGGCAGAGTTGTAGATTTATCAAGATTGTTCCTTCCTTATTAATTTACGAATATTAAAATAAAATGCATGCCTGCTTTAATTACCTAGGTTTTCATTGTAATTGTTTCCATGGGCATTCCTTTAGAGCACTCGTTATCATCCAATGGGAGATGATCCCTTGTTTTGTAGAGACGGTATGTCCTTCACTGTCAGCTGGATTGGTTTTCTCTCTCAATTTGATTTGGTTATTTCTCATTCCAGTTCTTACTTCTTCTTGACTCTTTAAGTAGATTTTAAGTCATTCAGTTACAGAAGCAGTGGTCTCTCTAGCAGGTCAGGCCTAGATCTTATACATTGTGAGTCAGTGATGAGACGGATCGAGTACGAACCCACGTCCCTTTAACGCCACTAGCCGCGCACTTCTTTCATTTTTCTTTTTAGCTGCTGCTTCTTCAAAATCTCTACTCATAATAATCAGATAATAATTGTAATTCTGGTCTTACTGTCCTTTCTTTTGTTCATTGTTTTTTTTTTGTAAAATTTAATTAATGCTTAGATTTCCAATGAATTCTTATCAATTTCTTTAATTAGTGGCTGGAATGTAGGTTTTAATTAATCGAGCTATAATTATAAACTTTTCTTTCATATACATTCTTCTTTGTCCGAGGAATTCAATTAGTCCAACAGACTTTCACACCTCTAATTTATACGGCCATATTGTTTTTATATTACATATTTCATTTTAATTTTTACTTAAAAGTTTATAATTCATTTTTCAAGTTTATGTTTTACACTTTATCTGAATTTATCACAATAGTTTTTATGTGAGAGAAAAAGACGCATTTCTTTATGCATCCCCTTCCCCTTCCCCACAATAACAGAAATAACTTTCAAGCATTTGACTAACTAGTTGTTTTTTTTAAAAAGAGAGAAAGAGACGCATTTCTTTATGCACCCCTCCCCTTCTCTTACTATTAATAAAAAATCAAAGTAATTTTGCTATTTCTGAATCACAACTTTTTCTTTTCCTTCTTTTTTTTTAATTTCTAGTAGCTAACCCATTTACCTTTACTACTTTCTAGTAGCTAACTTATCTAAGTTTATTAATAAATATATATGTGTGACGACGACTTTACGTGGTCGTCACAATATATATATAAGGCTATTAAACATATTTTAGAATAAATGGTAATAAATGTTATCACCACAATATTAAAGTTCAATATTACAATTATAATATCATTTAATATCTTTGAAAACAAATAATGATAAATTTTAATCATCAATGACCAACATCTATCCCCTTCTTAAGATCAAATATTAATGTGACGTCATCTTCATTTTAATTCGTAACCCATAATTTATGTAGCATACAATATTGCACAGACATATGTATAACTATTAAATGTAAAACATACACACACAAAAAAATAAAATCCCCCCCCACCCACATTTTAACTTTATACCATCTTGCACAAGATACCCAAAATAATACTCAATGCTTAAAGTACATTTAGTGTGTATAGTTTGAATATTATTAAGTACTTGCTTTTCATTTCTATATTCTCATTGCATTATAAATATTCCTATGAAAAGCTTAGATATCCAAATATCTTCAGTTAATCATGCGTAATTTACGAATTACAAATCTGACCAAATATTTCATATCTCCAAATAACTCCTAATATAATTATACAATTGTAGAGTCTTCTACTGAACAATAAATTGATCATTCTTTGTTTATTTATCACCCAATATATCACCATTTTAAATAAAGATTTACTTCATGATAATACTACAAGTAACTTTTTTTTCCTCAGTGATGAAAGCTTTTATTCATTAAAAAGACAAAATACACAACAGTTAAAAGGTTTACAAAGGGATGACTACATGGCAAAATGAAGTTCAAGTACAATGTGGTGAGAGGGAAGGGGATACATATGAAATGGAAAGGGGATATGGAAAGGGTGTGTAGTCGAGGCAAAGAAGAGTCTTTAGTAAGGAGCAATGTTGCTAGGCTTGGTTGCCATGGTGGATTAATAGGAAGATTCATATGTGACATTAACTTTACAGGAACTTCAGGTTAATTATGTATCTTTTATATAATATATAATTTTACATATATATAATTTTATATTTCCATTAATAAATGGCTTTCTCGAATAAATTACAAATACTGTCTGCATATCCAAATAATCTTTAAGGATGTCATAAATAATTTAATGAATAATTTTATCTTAGCAACATGAATATCCAAAGTATAATATATATAATTTCACAATTCCACTCACAACTGGAAATTTAGGATTAATTTCAAACATCATTAATATATCCAGGTAAGCTTTAACAAATTCCTTAATTAATAAAAAAAAAGAAAGAAAATGAAATGACTTTATCTGAGCAGTAAAGATGTTTGAAGCACAATATATATTTTAAGGTCTTCACTGACAGCAATAAATTTATGCTTAAATATACATCATTCACATACCGAATAGTTTTGATAATGAATAATAAAAAAAAAGAATTTATCGAAGCAGCATGACAATCCAAAGTATTACATAGATTAATATGAAAGAGTATTATTTAATCAGTAATATTCCCTTTGAACTTAACATTTCAAATTAAATCAGAACTTTAATTTACAAATTCTGTTTTCTTTTCCTTTACACCATTTTGCTTGGTATTATTGAATATTGCAATGCATTCCACAAATATGATGAATATTGTTTCCCTCAGTCATAAATTGAAAAGTGTCAGAGCAAGTGTTCCCTAGGACAGAAATTTTGACTTTTACATCTTCATAATAAATGAGCACACTAATTTTAAATAATAGTAAAATTGATATTACCAATTTCTTCTCATTTAAAATATTTTACAAGAAGTTTTTCTTCCTTATTTTCTTCTTTACCTCCTATATCAACCAACAACAAAAAAAATCTTTTTCTCATTTGTATATCATAAAATGAGACCATTTAACAGTATATATATATATATAATACTTGGGGAGAATTTACAACCTATCAATTAATTAAACTAGGTTAAATTTAGTTTAAACTACTTTCAAATCTAATAAACCATATTTCTATATTTCATCTATAAAATTATACCAAAATTATGAGTAATTATAGGAAAATTAAATTATTGATATGATTAATTTCAATTGCACTAATTAACCACACCTTAAATTATGTCATACTGAAACGTCAATCATTATAATCAATTTATAATATCAAAATAATATATTTAACACTCTCAGAGGCACATGCTCAATTAGCTTGAAAGGCTGATATTGGAATTAAATATAATTGCAAGCATGGCACTAGATAAAATATTTGCTTATTTACTCATAATTAAGTTTCAGTAAGAATGACATCTAGTAAATTCTAAGTAATTACACCGACGTCATTCAGTCAAAAAACATCGTAAATAGTAATTTAAAGTGAGAATCTACTCACGCTCTCTTCAGAAGTTCTTCAGATTTGCTCATATAAAAGAATTTGAGTTGTAGGAATAAGAGGGATTCTTTTTATTCCTGCATAAATGCTATATCTTGGATTGAAGAGGAGAGTATTCATTTATTTAACACTCTCAAAGGTGCATGCTCAATTAGCTTGAAAGGCTGATATTGGAATGAAATATAATTGCAAGCATGGTGCTAGATAAAATATTTGCTTATTTACTCATAATTAAGTTTCAGTAAGAATGACGTCTAGTAAATTCTAAGTAATTACACCGACGTCATTCAGTCAAAAAACATCATAAATAGTAATTTAAAGTGAGAATCTACTCATGCTCTCTTCAGAAGTTCTTCAGATTTGCTCATATAAAAGAATTTGAGTCATAGGAATAAGAGGGATTCTTTTTATTCCTGCATAAATGCTATATCTTGGAGTGAAGAGGAGAGTATTCATTTATTTAACACTCTCAAAGGCGCGTGCTCAATTAGATTGAAAGGCTGATATTGGAATGATAAGCTAAAGAAAAATATAAATAACATACTCAGCACAGATGGATGTAAAAAAATAAAATATATCAGTTTTTCCTTCAATTGCCTATTAATGTAATTCACTTATAATTTTTTTAAATCTTTTTAAAACATTCCAAATAACAATCGATCTACTTTAAATGGAGTTGGGTAATAAGGTTACAATTTATATATGAATTTCCTTTTAAATGCAATCAGCCTGTCAGTTTTTCTTTAATCCTCGGCTTCCAACAGTTTGTTCTAGGTTAAGTGCTTTCGAATTAAGTTAATTATCTAAAACATCCCCTAAAAGTATGATTCATCCATGTATGATTTTTATAATTAATATACTGAAGTTTCACATTAATTACACAAGCCATCAACTGGGTGATGAATAGAATATTTTAAAGATGGTTGTATATGCTCTATAAATATGATTTATAACAATTCTAAAGTTTCACAAATAGAACAAACTTATATAAAATCACAAAAATCAGAATTTTTTTAGAGAAATATGTTTTTGAAAATTTTTTTCAAATAGAATGAAGTTTGCATGTATTATCATGTTTATTGATACAAGTTTGTCTTTTTAGTATCTCAATGGCTTCTCTGATCTAATGGTAGATAGTACCACATCAGGATATGATCCTGGTATTAGAAAATTCAATATTATAACCTGAAATTTAACTGTATTAGCATGTTCATTTCTTCTAAAACTAATGCAATGATTGCTCATACTTATGTAAAAAGCTTTGCAAATGCCAAATAAAGTTTTATAAACTCCAAAAGCCTCAAGAGGGATTGAATCTTTAGGCTTGGTTATGTTATTTTGATAAGTAGTATAAGCTGTTTTTATATTGTACCATTTTAGTATATGTCTTTAATACTGTAGTTTATTTTATATAAGAAATACAAATTCTAATATTTTCTTTTTTTTAAATTTATTTTGTATTTTAATGATTTTGGGCACACTTACTCCATACTATGGATTCAGGTCATAATACTGATTTCTTTAATACCAGGATCCTATTCAGATGTGACCCACTCTACCCATGTAAGATCACAGAAGCCATTGAAATAAAAGACTAAATTGTATCAATAAACATGATTACTCATGTAAACTTCCTCCTATTTGGAATATTTTTTTAAAAAACATATTACTCTAAAAATTTTCTGATTTTTGCAATTTTACACATCTGTTTTTTCTTATTAATGGAATTTTAAAATTGTTATAAACCAGTGTTTACAGTGCACCTACAACCATCTTAATCACATGGTTGATGGCTTGTTAACCAAGCTGAAATGTTGGTATATTAATTGTAAAAATCATACATAGATGAACCGATAAAATATGTAATTTACATCTATAATCCATAAAAATCTTTATATCAATATATATATATATAATACAAAATTGCTTTTTTCTTATAATTATGCTTCTTAGTGTAAGTTCTGGTAGTCAATTAATCCAGGTGAGCAATACTTAATAAATAATTATCTAGTGTTGAACCATCCCATATCTCCAGACTAGTTTCTATTTTAAGGCCTTTATTAGTGAGATGATAGTGGTTGAAACAGCATTAAATAGGTACTTATCAACTATATCCTTTTAGTATTTATTGATTATTAAAACTTATATTAAGTGGCATAATTGTTGTGAGAAAAAAATATGCTGCTAAACAGCACTATGTAAGCATTATCTAAGATGAGATTACTGTAATGGCTATTAATTTTAAAAACCTATTTATAAATAATGAAAAAAACTATATGTAAAGTGAAAAAAGGTAATTACATGTCATTTCTTACTTTATAATTATATTAAGATTATTTGCTACATCAAACAGAGTTACCAGGTTGGAAATAAAAAATTGTTAACTGTGGTTACAGCCATTATAACCGACCCTATACACATACATATTTGATGCTGTAATATAAATTTGTCTGTAATAAAACCAGAATTTTAAATGTTCAAAGTAAAAAAAAAATTAATGACTTATGATTAAATAATTAAGCATCTGAATTTCAAATTTGGATGCCTAACACAAAAATAATAAGAAGACTTCAAACTATCCAATGAAATAGTAAAATGATACTAGATTGAAAATAAATACCAATACACATGACCACATACTGAAAAGTACTGGTTCTGCACAAAATATGTATATTGGAGATTATTTATTTTATTCACATGTGTGTGGTCATGTGTATTAGTTGTATGACATAGAGGAGATAGCTAAAAAGAGCTTGAAAGTTTGTCTTCAAATTTCTTATAATTAGGTGGTGTAATTGCTTTTACAAATAAAGTTTTAGGGCATTACAAAATATTGCAAGAGTTATCAGATAAAAGCCAAACAATAGGACTAAAATATTAAAAAGATTAAAGTAATGAACAATGAATTTTCTCAAAGGAAGAAAATCAAGATTGATAATAATAAATTAGAAAAAAATAACAACTACAAATACCTTAGTCATATTACTAATGTAGATGAAAACATAATAGAAGAAATTAATCATAAAATTAAATTTGGATGGAGTGCATTTGGTAGAAATGATATAAATATTAAAAGGAAATGTGTCTATGAATTTGAAATAAAGCTTTTTATTAGATATGGAAAATAATTATATGCAAAAAGATATATGAGATTTGCTTAAAATTTGAATAAAGTTCACAATTTTTGCTTAGTGTTTTGCCTAAAATGTAATAGTTATAATAATTTTGGATCTGACTCAGAAACTTAACAGAACAGTCATACAAGAACTTCAGACTTCTGATGTTATGAGTAGCAGAGAAGATCACAAATGAAATATATGAGTGAGAAAACTAAGAATATTGAAAGAGATAAAAGATTGAAAAGAAGCTGAGTTGGACATTTTGATAGAAAAGATAATAGGTGAAGGGTTTTAAACTTTAAATTATATCCTAAAAGATTGTAATAATATTTAGAAAGTAACATTATGTGAGATGTATGGATAAAATAAGGAAATTTGCTCGATCTAAATTAATCTTGCTTGGTCAGATAAATATCAGCAGTTAGTCCACTGCCCTTTATAAATACTAAGTTGTGATTACATTTATATTTGTCCTTAAAATTATAAAACTTTTAAATAAATGAAAAGTTAATGATGAATCAAGTTTCACACATTAATGTGATTATTAAGTATCTTGGACTTATTTTTGTAATTACATTTTAATATTTATTAACTTTTCCTGAATAAATTATTCATTGTTGATTATACCAAATATTCTATATATATATTTTACTTGAATACATCTACGGTTTCTTTTTTTAAAAAAAAAAAAATCAAACAAACACAAATTTACAGAGAATAAGAATAGCCAAGCATTATTTATTTATTTGAATGTATATGCATACTATCAGACATAATACCTATGTCCTTAAAATAATAAATAATTAATTGCCTAATGCACAGTTTTTACATTTTTATAGTAACACAATGGCATAGAAAAGTTTTAAAATTTTTACGAAAAAATATAATTATTAGATTTTAAATTCAGCAGTTTGTGAGTTAATTTTTATGACATATTTAATATTATAAAATTTTGTACAATTTCTGAAAAATTCTAATATCACTTATCAGTTTTATAAGTTGAAATTTACATTTATTTTGTGCAACTCATGGCAAATTATTTACTTTTAGTCAAGTTTGTGGTGGGAAAAGTTCGGTTTAAACAACGTGTTTAATATCTCCCCAGATTTTGTCAACAAGCTATTAATCATTTCAAAACTCTGACATGTTTTGATAATTCATTTTCTGATATGATTTCGGTGATAACCCGAGTTTGTTAATATTTTAAAATAAGATTAAAATCAAGATTATTGCAAATGCTATTTTAACATTTTAATTTTTAATAACTCTTTAAGTATGTAATGTAAGCGTGCATGTGCTTGTAAACCACTTCACAGCTTTTTTTTTTTTTTTTAACAATTTAATATTGATAAGAATAATAATTACTGAGCTATTATATTCTTTACGGAGTGATTGTACAATAAAGCAATTGGCATCTAATTAATTGGACTCTGCCATTATGGGTTCAAATTGCTGAAGTGGCCATTAACATGGGTTTAAATTATTATTCAAAAAATATTTTTAAAAAATTTCTTACTAAATAAAAATAATATCTTGATATTCAGATCGTTGTATTAAAATAAATATTGAACACGAAATTCTCATCTAAATGTTAAGTCACAATGGATAGCTCAGAAATAAGATGGAGAGAATTGCTCTTATAGCACATCTCTGATATTATGATTGAATGAATGCATTACTGGTTGATAACAAATTCTTTAAAGTTATAAAACTTAGTTTTTATTATATTACCTAATATACTATATGATAAAAAAAAATCAAACTCAAAAATAAAACATTATCTAAGAAGTATTTATGATATTTATTAGACTTTACAGAGAAGTTAATATATACATTACTATTTTTTTGAAAATTAAAACTATTATTTTATATACTGTAAATATTTTATATATTAACCTACCTATAAATGATAAGATCCTTGTAAAATATATATTTAAATAATATTAATATATTGCTTTTTACTTTATATTTGATATATTTTCGCATATGTTTCACACATATATATATATTATAACGATCCAAAAGCTTAACGTAATCTAACCGCAATCTGCACTACAAGGGCACCATCTAGGAATTTGAGCCTAAAAAAATTTATAAAGTAGGCAGATATGCGCTGTTAAGATTCCACTTTATTTAAATATTCAGACCGTTAGCCCATTGTCACTAGCTCATGGAGATGCAGAGATAATAAATAACTTGTTTAATTGCATCTTATATATATATAATATAACGATCGAAATGAAAGTGAAGATCGAATCTAACCGCAAAACGGTATCTGCTTTACAAGGCGCCATCTAGGCATTTAAACCTAGAAAAATTTATAGAGTAGGCAGATACGCGCTGTTAAGATTCCACTTTATTTAAATATTCCGATCGTTAGCCCAAGTCACTAGCTCAGCGGAGACACAGAGATAAAAATCTATATCTTAATTTATATCTTAAATATCAATAAATAAAAGCCACTGCCAGAAATTAACACATAAAAATATTTATTTATGCACATATAAAATAACATTTAAATTTTGAGGAATAAATTCAACATTTTAGATTTTTCTATTAATCTTTTAATTTTACATTTAACTAAGTTTCAATGAGTTTAATATTTTATTTAAATAGTCAAGTATGAATAGACTACATAGATCTGCATTTGAAAAGAAAATATTCTTCCCTGATTTAACCTTAGGCAACAACTTTCGCAATCAACTGGCGCCAATCCATCTGATACATTCATGTATTCAATGTAGCATGATACGACAACACAAAATACTGTACTGTCAGGAATGGACATCTGATCAGAAAGTAGATTAGAGAAGACATTGTCTCTCCACCAACAGGAATATGACATCTGTTGGCGAGTAGAACAATAAACATAAAACTCCATAGGAATGGACTGCGGTCCTTTGCCATCTTACAAATCCATCCATAGGCAAACAGAGGGTGTGTGGCATAGATCTATAATCCTGCCCATAGTGGATCTCATACTACATCCACTATTACACAAATATATCCAATCCATTGAACCAATTCAACTACGAAATGAATAACCTAAGATTACCCTCCCTTAATATAACTTTACAAAACTATATAGCCATTCACACCCAACTTAAATTTAACATTTAGAAATGTTCGCACAAATGAATTTTATAAAATTTGTTTTAAAATGTTGAGTATAGATCAGCTGCACAGATTCCACAGTCAAAAACATTCCAAATTAAACACAACCGATCAAAATACAAAGTCATCGATAAACGTCACTTGCATAGGGAATATACAAATCCCATTAGCATTCATCGTAAGATGCTGCAGTGATATCATTGACCCATATATTCTAATAGAATGTGAAAACCACAACATAATCAACCGCTAAAGAATCTATGCAACGTCTATACCCAACCTAAATTTCATCATTTAAAATTTAAACAATAAACACTTTATACAATAAGAAAAAAAAAATGGAAATGATTTTTATCAATCGGAAAACATATAAAATTAAACATTATTAATTTGATTTTAAACTTAAAAAAGTCAGATGGAAGTTCATAAACTTGAACAAAAGTTCTTAATTATTTTTAAATTTAGAGTTCATGTCAATGTAGCTTACAGTAGAAGAGTCCAGGTTCCTGTTTTTTAATTCCCACGACGTCTCCATTGGAAGATAATGTTCTGGAGGTAGCATTAGCTGGTTCCATTCTGGTATCACAGTCTTTTCATTTTATATATTTTTTTTAAAACAAAAAAAAAATGAGAGAGAACGGCAAGTGCGTCTTACCATTCTCATCAAATCAAGTCCGAAAAAAAACCGTCTGGAACTCAATATTTCTCTTTTTATAGTAAATCTCCAGATTGAATGAACAAAGACGTCACTAATCCAAATTTTCGTTTGGGTCCGGGCTGAGGCTTGGTGCTTCCATTGGTCAAGCTAAAATCTCTTTATTCTCTTATCTAATTTACTCTCTGACTTTTTAATTAGACAGCTTTTGGATAATTAATAAACAATCATTTCCATTTACAGATTACAGGAATTAATTAATACCTGTTTTTATTTTTACTTACGTTATTTCTTTTTTAAACTATTTTTATATTTAAATCTTTTTTTATAAAAAAAATACATTCAAATACCTTTTTTTATTTATTAAAAAAAAAAAAAATTTTAAAGTTTAGCATCTGTGCGAATATATACGTTTAACAAACATTTTAATTTTAGCGTTTAGTTTTTTTTTTCTTCTTAATACACTTATTTTTATATGCAAACTTAAAAGTTTTTATTTCAATTTAATTTAACGACATATTTATATATCGTTACAATATATATATATATAAGCCACTGCCAGTAATTAACAAACAAATGTTTCTTTATGCACATATAAATTTTGAATCATTATAAATTTTGAGGAATAACATTATTTTAGATTTTAATATAACTTTTAATTTAAATTATTATTTTAAACTTTTAAATCATCTACACAGATGAAATTTATATTTATTTAAAGATTGTCGCGTATGAATAAACTTCATATTTTATTAAGATTGTCGAGTATGAATAGACTACATAGATTGTTTTTGAAAAGAAAATGTTCTATGCCTTATTTAACCTTAGGCCAAAAGTTCACAGCCAAACCAATGTCAATCTATCGGATATATCGATGTATTCAATGCAGCATGAATACAACAACACAAAATACTATACTGTCAGGAATGTACATCAGAACAGTAAGTAGAGTTAGAGAAGACATTTGGTGAGTAGAACAATAAAAAAAAAAACTCCATAGGAATGGACTGTGGTCCTTTTTGCCGACTTACAATCCCATCCATAAGCAAACAGAAGGTGTGTGGCATATATATGCAATCCTGCCCATAGCGGATCTCCTGCTACATTTACTAATTACATCAATACATCTAATCCATTGACCCAATTTAACTATGAAACAAATAACCTAAGATTACCCTCCCTTAAACTATATATATATAACTTTACAAATCTATATAGCCATTCATGCCCGACTTAAATTTAACATTTAGATACGTTCGCACAGATGAAATTTATACAATTTGTTTTATAATGTTGAGTATAGATCAGCTGCACAGATTCCACAGTTAAAAACATTTCAAAATAAACACAACTGATCAAAATACAAAATCATCGATAACATCAATTGCATAGGGAATACAAAAACCCAATGGCATTCATCATAAGATGCCGCAGTGACATCGAACACTTATATATTCTAATCGAATGTGAAAACCACAACATAATCAACTGCTAATGAATCTATGCAATATCTATACCCAACCTTAAATTTTATACATTTAAATAATTTATACAATAAAAAAAAATGGAAATGATTTTTATCAAATGCCAAACATATAAAATTAACCATTATTAATCGACCTGGAAACTTACAAAAGTCAGATAAAAGTCCAGTCAAAATTTAGGTTAGCTTGTTTATTAAACTTGTCAACTCTTGACAAAAGTTCTTAATTAATTTTATGATTTTAACAATTGTTCAGTTCATATAGCTTATGGTAGAAGAGCTCCCGGTTCCTGGTGTTAATTTCCACGGAGTCTTTATTTGAAACTCGGTCTATCTGAAGGAATCCTTAGCTGGAACAATCCTGGTATTACAGTCATTTCATTTGTTAAAATAAGAGAGAGAACAACAAGTGCATCTTATCATTCTTCCCACACAATCAAGTTGGAACTGTCAGGAAACTGAATATTTCTCTTTTTATAATCCTCCTATGGATTCCGTGAACAAAAACATCACTGTTCCATTTTTTTGTTATGGTCCAGGCCTTTATTTGCTGCTTCTATATTGGACAAGCTAATTCTTTATTCCTTATCTAATTTTCATCTGACTTTTTAATTACACAAGAGCCCCAAGTCTAGCTTGCTTTTCAATTAATAAACAATCATTTCCATTTACATATTACAGAAATTAATTAATATCTGTTTTTATTTTTACTTACATTATTTCTTTATTAAAATATTTTTATATTTAAATCTTGTATTTTTTTATAAAAAAGTACGTTCAAATACTTTTTTTTTATTTATAAAAAAAATATTGTTAAAGTTTTGCATCTGTGTGAATATATATACGTTTAACAAACATTTTAGCTTTTAGTTTTTTAATAGATTTTATTTTTATTTGCAAACTTTAAGATTTTATTTTAAATTAATGTAATGGCATATTTATATACCGTTACATATCAGTAAACTTCCTCAAAAAAAATAAAAACATTAAAAAAAAAAATGAATTTACTTAGTGTTAGTAATTACATTACACAAATTGATTATGTATGAAAATTTCAAAAGGACAAAACTTTTTTTTAAAAGACAAAACAGTAATTACACACAAATATAATGATTAAAAAATGTTGACTGTTGATTCCCTATTACCAGCTAAATTTCTGCCCCCTCCCTTCCAAGTTTCTTTTCTTCTACTTTTAATTATTATTTAGGCAAGTTAAACGATTAGATTTTAAACAAGACTTTTTTTAAAAAAAATATTATGATTTATATTTATTATTACATTTTATTATTTAGATTTTAATATTAATGTTTTATTCCTCGCATTTATTTTTACATATGTGCAATTTTTCTTACTGGCAGTACCTTTAAAACACAATTCAACCTATAACTTTACATTAATACAAACAATATATTTATATTTCAGAAAGAATATTACGGGCATGATTTATCTTTAAAATTTTCAGGGCACTCGTGGTTTATTAAAAATTGGCCCCATGTAGGGTGCCAGTTATAATGATCCAAAAGCTTAATGTAATCTAACCGCAATCTGCACTACAAGGGCGCCATCTAGGCATTTGAGCCTAAAAAAATTTATAAAGTAGGCAGATACGCACTGTTAAGATTCCACTTTATTTAAATATTCAGACTGTTAGCCCATTGACACTAGCTCATGGAGATGCAGAGATAATAAATAACTTGTTTAATTGCATCTTATATATATATAAAAGCCACTGCCAGTAATTAACAAACAAATGTTTATTTATGCACATATAAATTTTGAATCATTATAAATTTTGAGGAATAACATTATTTTAGATTTTAATATAACTTTTAATTTAAATTATTATTTTAAACTTTTAAATCATCTACACAGATGAAATTTATATTTATTTTAAGATTGACGCATATGAATAAACTTCATATTTTATTAAGATTGTCGAGTATGAATAGACTACATAGATTGTATTTGAAAAGAAAATGTTCTATGCCTTATTTAACCTTAGGCCAAAAGTTCGCAGCCAAACCAAATGTCAATCCATTGGATATATCGATGTATTCAATGCAGCATGAATACAACAACACAAAATACTATACTGTCAGGAATGTACATCAGAATAGTAAGTAGAGTTAGAGAAGACATTTGGCGAGTAGAACAATAAACAAAAAACTCCATAGGAATGGACTGCGGTCCTTTTTGCTGACTTACAATCCCATCCATAAGCAAACAGAAGGTGTGTGGCATATATATGCAATCCTGCCCATAGCGGATCTCCTGCTACATTTACTAATTACATCAATACATCTAATCCATTGACCCAATTAAACTACGAAACAAATAACTTAAGATTACCCTCCCTTAAACTATATATATAACTTTACAAATCTATATAGCCATTCACACCCGACTTAAATTTAACATTTAGATACGTTCGCACAGATGAAATTTATACAATTTGTTTTATAATGTTGAGTATAGATCAGCTGCACATATTCCACGGTTAAAAACATTTCAAAATAAACACAACCGATCAAAATACAAAATCATCGATAACATCAATTGCATAGGGAATACAAAAAACCCAATAGCATTCATCATAAGATGCCGCAGTGACATCGATGACTTATATATTCTAATCAAATGTGAAAACCAGAACATAATCAACCGCTAATGAATCTATGCAATGTCTATACCCAACCTTAAATTTCATGCATTTAAATAATTTATACAATAAGAAAAAAAATGGAAATGATTTTTATCAAATGCCAAACATAAAATTAAACATTATTAATTGATCTAAAAACTTACAAAAGTCAGATAAAAGTCCATTCAAAATTTAGTAGCTTGTTTATTAAACTTGTCAACTCTTGACGGAAGTTCTTAATTAATTTTATGATTTTAACAATTGTTCAGTTCATATAGCTTACGGTAGAAGAGCTCCCAGTTCCTGGGGTTAATTTCCACAGAGTCTTTATTTGAAACCCGGTCTATCTGAAGGCATCTTTAGCTGGAACAATCCTGGTATTACAGTCATTTCATTTGATAAAATAAGTGAGAGAGAACGACAAGTGCGTCTTATCATTCTTCTCCCAAAATCAAGTTGGAACTGTCAGGAAACTGAATATTTCTCTTTTTATAATCCTCCTATGGATTCCGTGAACAAAAACATCACTGTTCCATTTTTTCGTTATGGTCCGGGCCTTTATTTGCTGCTTCTATATTGGACAAGCTAATTCTTTATTCCTTATCTAATTTTCATCTGACTTTTTAATTACACAAGAGCCCCAAGGCTACCTTGCTTTTCAATTAATAAACAATCATTTCCATTTACAGATTACAGGAATTAATTAATACCTGTTTTTATTTTTACTTACGTTATTTCTTTATTAAAATATTTTTATATTTAAGTCTTGTATTTTTTTATAAAAATTATGTTCAAATACTTTTTTTTTTATTTATAAAAAAAATAGTTTTAAAGTTTTGCATCTGTGCGAATATATATACGTTTAACAAACATTTTAGCTTTTAGTTTTTTCATAGATTTTATTTTTATTTGCGAATTTTAAGATTTTATTTTAAATTAATGTAACGGCATATTTATATACCGTTACAATATATTAAAGTTTAAGGAATTGCTATATTAATATAACCCAAGCACTGATTGTATATATGTGTGAGAGATTATGATCTGGC
The DNA here is from genome assembly GCA_028023455.1 of Epiperipatus broadwayi. Lineage (NCBI taxonomy): Eukaryota > Metazoa > Onychophora > Udeonychophora > Euonychophora > Peripatidae > Epiperipatus > Epiperipatus broadwayi. Next base: position 600,357 of record JAQFVV010000347.1, on the reverse strand, counting down.
CCAACTGATGAGGGCTGGTTCTGCATGAAATTGTATATTGGGGATCATTTATCTTTTTCACATGTATGTAGCCATGTGTATTAGGGTGGAGGATGAATATCACTTCAAGCGGTGATTATATCATTCGCCGCAGGAGGTAAAACTCAAAGTTTTTAATTGGCTAATTCACAAACTGATCTATCAATTTTTCAAAAGATATTGACCGTTTATTAAATATATTCACTTTAGTTTCATTTGTAAAAAGTATATTACTAATTTGTTAGATTATGAAAGTGAACGTAAGTTTGTTCAAAAATAAATTTTGATTTATAATTTAAAAATTTTTTGATTACAGCTGAAATGAAAAGAAACGTCAAT